>BQNB010007982.1:17269-91649 GCA_026074375.1 Tanacetum coccineum | reverse complement strand
TTCACAGATGTGTGTTCTTATTATATCTTAAACGGCTTACAACGTTTGAAGATAACTTGTTTGTGCTTAAATGGTGTTGACGAAGACTTGCGGAATCTAGCAAAAGTGTGTGATTTTTCTTATGGTGCTCAATGTTCATATTTGCTATCACTTGAAGGAGTTACGTTATTGTGTTCAGTGTCTCATTTTATAGGATAAATGAGGATTTTATCAAGAGGTTGCGGTCTACTTATACTTTTCCCTGTAGTATGAGTTCGACGCCACGTGGATAGTGCAAGACATAAGACACAAGTTTGAGAGATTCTACTTCTTCATCAAATTTGTTATACTCAGTTTTCTTCATTAGTGATCACTACATAGAGCCTACAAAGTTCGAGATTCAAGAGATGGTAAACATATGGGTTTCAGGGGAAGCTTATTGATTAAATGTTTAACCATCTACATGCACCACTTGAGGGGAAGTGTTTCATTACTACTGCTGATCTTTATTACTACTGCTAGTTTGTGTTTCTACTACTCAAAGTCATTTATCTTATTATGCTTCATGGAGGGTATTTTGAGTCATTAGAAGGATGGATTAGTAGTTGTGGTATATGATTTGTAGTGTGTTATGATCCAAGTTGCATATCTACAGAAGACCCCTATTGGATGATTACAAAAAGGGGAAGAAGATTACAGGTTTATTGATTTGCAGCTTATTATGTGTGGTGGCATGATCATAAGTTAAGGGGAAGCTATCTACAAAGGAAGATTTTGTTTCATTCAGGGAGATGATTACATCTCAACTTCAGGGGAAGCTTTGGCTTTATGATGAAGTTCGTACACGACTTTGTTTGTTTTGTCATCATCAAATAGGGGAAGATTGTTGGGAATTATAGATTTGATGAGACAAAAGAACAAAAGAATGAAACAAGAAGGACTTAATCGACAAATTGGAATTCTACAAAAGATAGAGTTTGACTACAAATTAATGATTGGGAAGTTACAAGATGTAACTTAAACGTGTGATGATATGTTACAAAAGTGATTGGTCAATCTCATCATATTAATGATAAATACTAATTAATGTCATTAATGTGTTTTATTAGAATTCCTTTGTAACGTCTTATGGTCTCTATTATATAAAGAGATCATAGACATAGGTTTTACATCCATCCATAGAAACATCGACTGATGAGAGTCGAATAGTAAAGGTGTGTGTGTGTGTACACAAAGTTAGTTAGTTAGTTAGTTAGTTAGTACACCATAATTAGTTGGTGTAGCCCCAAGTTGTAGTTGGGGTAATAGGGAAACGTTTAATGAAGAAAACCTTGTTCAATAGCAATTGTCTTTGTTTAATTCCGCTGTGCATATTATTTTCATTGTTATTGTCAATCTTAGATATATAAGATCTAACCAATCTTGAGCTTAAACGATCTTATCACTAATTTTCAGAATAAGCAAACCTAGAAGACAAAAATTATCACAGACTTAAATATTAGTTATAAAAGTCTTAATTTTTGAGATTTAAACTATAAAAGCTTATAAAAACTACTTTTAAAACCTTAACTAAGCTAGTAGAAATAGTCTTAGCTGCCCAACCCATTGCACACCCCATTTTGACCCACTTTGGTCATTGTCCCAAACACCCCTTTATTTTCTGAATTTGCTTTATGAGGGCTGAATTGGGTGATTTAGGCCAAGGGTCTCAAGGACAGAAGATCACACATTAATAATAAGCTCAAATAAGCATATTCAAATAAGAAATAAGCACTAATAAGCTGAAAAATAAGCAAATGCAGAAAATTAGCTTAAATTGAAGGAAAAAGGACTTACCAAAGCCTTAGCTCTAAACAAGGCTACTACTGCTCATTAGAGCTTAATCAACAAAGCTCTAGCTTGTGTTTAACAAGCTAGTGAGTCCATAAGCCCATCCATATCCGGCTTATCATCCATAAAATAAGCTGTGGTGTGGTGGGTGATTTTTTTGTGACTTTTCTTGTTACTACTTAACTTTTTTAGGTTGATTAATAAAAACAGCTTATAAATAAGCTTTAAGTGAGAGCTTATTAACACAATTCAACAACTTAGAATTTGGAATTTGGCAATTGCTTTTTAACTTAAAAACCTCAAATCTTCATTAAACTTTTTAAAAAGAGTACAATGCTGAAATTAAGTTACAATAAGCTGAATATGACTTAAAAATGATAAGTAAACTAAAATTAAGCTAAGTTATGCTAAGATGTTGTACAATGCTACATTGGGTCCTTTTATAGCCGAATTCTTCATTTCTTGAACTTGCAGCTTGTGCTTTCTTTGTGAGAGACTTCCATGGTGTTTTAGTTGTGTGAGAGCTTTGAAAAAGTTAATCCCAGCCATTAATTTGCCTTGTGTGATATCCGTTTCCTACACAATACAAATGCAAAACAAACATATATTTGGTAGTTTTTGTCTGTTTTTGGTCATTTAGGCTCGTTTTATTAGGTATGAAATGTGTGTAATTAAGCACATATTATGCCTAGATTTAGCTTAATAAGTCTAGTGAATAGTTTAGGATAGTTTAGTTTAAGTCTTCTTTAAATATGTCTCTATTTGAGTTAATACTGCTTAGTGATGTAGCATATAATTCAGTGCTTATTTTTCCATTATAATTGATTAAATGTCATTAATATTTATATATTTCAATCTGTTTTATCATTTCACAGCTTATCTTAGTCTAGGTTTGCTTAAAATTTGTTTTTCAAAGCTTAAAGGGCTGTTTGGGATAGCAGCACTAACTTATGTTAGTGCTGTTTGACCACTTCTAGTTCTAAAAATCCAACTTGATTTAGCTCTTTTATAGTCTAATAAACTATTTTAGATAGGTTTTAAGGTTTATAAATTTTGTAAACCACTTAGGGGTTTGGCGCAGAAATGCCCCCCTAAAAGTGGTATTATTTTTCCATTAAATAACAATTTCAAAATTCACCAGCCCTTAATATCTTTTATCTTTCCTGTAATATAACGTTGGGAAATGCAATTTAGTCCCTCAAGTTATATTTTTCTTATTCTGATTTATCTTCTCCGGTGGTTGACTTTGACTTTACCGTTTTGACTTATCATCTGGTGACCCCTTTGAACTTATTTGACCATTTGATTGTCTTGTCCGTTGCAGTAATAAAATATATGTATTGTTTAATAATGTCAGCAATTTTGTATAATGTGAAGTGATAAATAAGCCTCAGATTGAGTAGTACAAACATTTATGTATTTATCTGATACAGTAAAAAGCAAATGAATTTTCAAGTACTTTCATGTATTTTATAAATTTCTAAGTGTTAAGCAAGAGTGTTAGTTTATAGTCATGTTGTTAATGTACATGATTTTGAGTTTAAATCTTGTAATGCGTTGTTTGTATAGTCTTATTGTTAATGTACATGATTTTCACTTTAAATTTGTTAATCCATTATAAGCATTGTGATTGTGTTAATTTGTATGTTTTATAAAAGATAAAAAATTTTCAATTATTCAAATAAATCGTATGAATAAGAATCTTGATTCATATCATAAATTGAAAACAATACATAGTAGATAAACTAGATATAATCTAGTAGATTGACAATCGTATTTTTACCAAATTTAAAGAAACAACAACAAACAACAACAAACATGGTTCGCCAGGTGCTCTTAACCAACATGATTCGATAATCTATATTGCCCTATAATTGTTAATGAAGTTTTTCTTTTCAGCAATGCTTCTCAACAATTCTTGTCTTGCTCTGATTAAGTTTTGTTGTACGTATAGCAGCTTCATGGGTCATGAGTAGAGTATGTAATCCGTAGCTATTAAGGCTCATTATAAGCATGTTTTGCAACATCGTGATTTGTATCTCACGGCAACGCATTTGCTCAAAATAACGAGTTAAGTTGCATAACAATTTATTTGCAAGTGTAGCCTCATCTTTAAGCTCCCTTTGTAGGTTGGAAACAATTATTTTACATGCATCGTTTACAGAAGAAGCCATACACTTTACTTGTAGAAAGGAAACGTGTGTGTGTGTGTGTGTGTGAGTGTATGTGACAAGATTGATTTATAGATGCTAACCTAGTTGATATAGGGGAATGGTATGGGCAGTCTTTATCAATAGACTGAAAAAATTAAGTGCAATGTCAAATCATGTCATATATCTCGTACATTTATTAAGCTTCTTACTTAATTATTGAATTGTTCAAAGAAAATTTGTGACATGGATACTAGTACTTTGACGTTGAATTTCTTTGATTGCATAGTCTTCAAAGTGTTCTTGTTCCGCCCATTCAACCATTTGATCGAAAGTGTAATCATTTTGTGTTACCTCCCTTTTATCGTTTTCACTTTCACTTGTGTAGTTGGTTATGACATGGTTCATCATTTCTGACAAGCTAGCATTTGGGTAAATATATTTGATTATAATAAAATCAACACCTACGTAGTCAATGTAAATTTCCAATTTGTAATTCGCTGAAGATATATCAAACATAACATGCATATCATAGTTGTTTTTATGTTTAATGGTTATTGAAAATTCATTGTGCGGTAATTTATAATAAAGAGCATTCCTTGTACCAAAAATATTAAACAAATATTGTTTTTGTAGTTTCATTCTTGGAATGTTGATGTTCATTGTTCCACCGTTGATGTACATCGTGTTTTTTTGTCATCGAGCACCAATTGACCATTATTGTGAACAACGTAATTGAAAATGGTTTGGGTGTAGGGTGTTCTAGGTTTTGTTTTATTAATAAATCCTAGTTCACCAAGAAGTTCATAGTAATCAAACTTTTTTTTTCTTTTGCATTTGATTTAGAAATCTGAGTGATTCTTGTAGTTTTATTTTAGTGTCTTCGGAAATGATATCTGCAAACGATTCTTCCAAAGAGCCATCGTTTGGAATCAGCACCGTGCTTAGATCTATTTGATAATGAGAAATGAAAAGATGAAGCTTCCTAGCAACTTTTGCAATGTGGTACATAACATTAGTATCATAATCATTCTTAATTGCTTTCATACCTGATAACGTGCTGTTTGGTGGCAACATGTAATACAAAGTAGGGAATCGTCTTGGTATTTTTCTGGTAAGATAGCTAACCAAATCTTCAAAATCCATGGGTAGAACATTTATTTGTAGTACTGAACCATTTTGATAGGTTAGCGAGATAAGTTTAAATTCGCCGTTGTGGTGTACTGCAAACTCGAAAGTAGTATTAAAAGAAGTCGACATGTTGTCAAAGAAAGAAGTGTGAACTGAAATTTATTTGTTGTATACATGTATATATATAGTATTTTCACAGACTAAAGTTGATAAGTCATTTTGTTGACAGAAAAGATAAGTCATTTAGTTTTCTGAATATATTATTTTATTGTGTTGTCACTTCAATGTTTATTGTAACAATATAAAAACAAGGGAAAGTTGATGATAGATACTAGCACGGGATAATAAAAAATTTGAATGAGCATACGACAACACAATCATAAAATCTACTTATTTAGTTACTAGTCAAATAACATTTTTGAACAAGAAGGTTTCCTTGATTTCCCTTTTTGTTTCTCTTATCTTTGTGATGGTCGGCCATAACAAGTAGGGAGAGGTCCACCCGAGAAACATACACATGTAGTCGGTTTTGTTGAGTTTGAATATACGTGAGTAATATGTCGCGGTCTTGTATAGAATCTGCTAAAGGTACAAGACCTGAATCCAAACTGCGATTAGGTTTCTTTAAATAAAGATTTGTTGAGGAGTTTTCATCGTAACCCAAAGAGTTGGTCAATATAAATTTCACTTGGTTTGTTGAAAAGTTTTCCAACTCTACAGGATCTACGGTAGCAACAATTCCATCAATGAATTTTCTTTCAGGCGGACTAGTGAACCTTCCATAATGGTGGAGAAGAACCTTGAATGTCATAATTTGAACAATAACAAGAATTTTCTTAAACAATATAATTTTGTTGTAAGAGTTGAAGCACACCAATGTGGTTTTTATAGTGTGACCGGTAGCCCGTATTTATTGTTTTGAATCAATGACATTGAGGTTGTTGCGAGTATTTAAAGCTAATATTTAATTGCTCATGTACTATTGTTGTACTAACAAATGTCGCAACATTGGAAATGAAATATATTACATAATTAACAACAAACCAACAAAAATGAAAAAAACATACAAATGGTCAAAAACCAAACGATTTAAACCAACTATTTAAACTATTTGTGTTTAGATTATCTAGATGTTGCGATGGATGTTCTTGAGAATCATATTGTTCATACATCTGAGCAGATTGTGTGTGATTTCCCTCGTATGGTTGAGATGTGTTTGTGTGATGTTGATCGTATAGATATGTGGTTTCACTTTATGGATTTGATGAGTATTGGTTATAACTCTGGAAAGTGTTGTCATATTGTTGGTGTGGCTTGTAGAATGATAGTTGTTCGTCTATTGGGTATTGTTGATCATTTCATCTACGTGTGTTTTCAGGCGGCTGAAGGATGAATGGTTGATTGCACTGATCACGTCTGTGTCCCGCTTGATGGCATCTACTGCGATGTATCACTCTTGGCTCCTCACCTTGTGATTGTATTCGGTTTGTATTTTTTGGACGACTGGGCTGTGGGTTGTCCATTCTAGGAGGAATAGCTTTCTAAATATGTTGCGGGAATTCCCATTCTTCTATATTACCAACAAAATTAATTGTTTCAGCATAAGTGCGTTGATATTTTTCTTTTTTAAACCAATCTCCCACAAATTAGACATAATCCATCAAACCCAAAAACCTTGTTACAGCCAAAACTTGACCGTAGGGTATCCCGGAAAACTGCCATTTACGACAATGATAGGTGCGTTTCTAAAAGTCAAGTTTACGATTATATCGGCCGTCTAAAACTTGGTATTGACAATTATTAACCCCGTAAACAACCCACAAGGCACTTTTCATCAGTCTTTTACGCACTTTGTTTGCTACCCAATCAGTTATTTCGTGCGTCATATTTTCTATATTTAAACAAAAACAAAAATGAATCTACTTGTTCATATGAAACAAATACTTGATGCAATGATTATGTTTTGAAAGACAAATACCTGCGAGTTTTCTTCGTTTAAAGTACCAGTCTTGCACCATTGCACGATACGTCTCAGCTAACTTTAACACGGGTAGCTTTCTATAAAGTATGGTACAAGCATTAATAGACTCCACACTATTCGATGTTAAATAATTATAACGTACAAGTGGGCAATGTGCTCTTGACCATCTTTCAGGACCAGCTTCACAAAGCTTGTGGTATGCATCAGGCTGAATAGCTTGTAGATTGTTCATGCTGCTTGAAAATTCTTCTGGTGTATATGCTTTGCATATTTTCCAAAACAGACCTTTGGTTTTGTTATTTTTCAAAGATAGGTTCATCATCAGATGACGACAACATACAGCATGAAAGGCCAAAGGGAATTCATTGTGTACTTCCAAAGCTATAGAAGGATGTCTATCAGATATGAATAACAAATTGGGGTTATCACCTATCCATTTTTAAGTACGGACATCCACCATGACCAAAATGGATCTGTTTCCCCCTTGCATATACCAAAAGCAATTGGTACAATTTGGTTGTTTCCATCCATGCCCACAGCCACCAGATTTGTTCCCTTATATTGACCTTTTAAGTGTGCCGCATTTATTATAAGCAACGACCATAAATAATTCACAAACGTACGGATCTGGAAAAAAAAGTTATAAACATAGCATGGTAGCCTATATTTATTTATTTATTCAAACAAGATGATCGTGACTTACCGACGAACCAATGGAAATGAATAACATCTCGAATACTCCTTGGTCGTTTGTTTTTATACGTGTGACCGTCCCTTCATTTTTTCGTTCTAAGTTATAACAATAATACGGAAGCATTTCAAAAGCCTCAAACGGTGAACCCCTTATCTGTTGTATAGCCTAATCCTTCCCTCTCCAAGCTTGATGATAAGATATATTTAATTTATATTGTGACAAAATATCTTGTTGTGTATCTTTCCCTTTTAAAACACGCTTATTATCTTGTAACTTTGGAGTGAGTAGGTGAGCAATTAACTTTTTGTTTGCATTCCGATGGTTAGGATATGTTTGAGTTTTTGGACATGTGTGCTCATCATTAAGAAAGTTAATGGTAAACTCATCAGTACTCCCCCAACGTGTAGCACGCATCTTTCAGTCACATTCATTAAAATGAAAGCATTTCACTGAATATCTTTCTGGGGCTGACCTATCTGTTAAAAATTGGTAACCATCTTCTACAGCTTTCAATCTAATTGCTAAGTCTAACGCTTATTTATTGTCAAAAATATTACCAACATTTACGTCTGTTTATTCTTTATAATGCTTTGAAATAATAGGTTTGGACTTGTAAAGTGGTTTTCAAAATTTAAAAGGCTCAAATGACATGAACTTCTCCCACTTATGGTAATTAGGTTCTGGGTTTCCATCTAAAACATCATTAACATCATTTTGTTCATTTTCGTATTCGTTGTAATCTCCGAACGCAAAAGTTGTCGGTTCATGTTGTTGAAAATCATTAGGCCCAAAATTCAAAGACAGGCCACTGGTGATAACTTTAGACGGACCTAGATCTTCGAAAGTTGTCGGTTCAAAAAAATTATAAAGCATGTTTTTGGTATTGTTGTCCATAAAACTTGCAGTATTGTCTATTGTTTTATGCTGAGAAACATACAAATGTGCTAATTCATCTTTGGAATTGCAAGCACATTCAACAAAAAATTGTACCTCAGTGTCGTCTGTGATGTCAAAAGTATCTTCAAATGACGACAACTTAGCAGATAAATTCAATGGATAATTTGCTTCCAAGTTGAATTTCTTCATCAGCATATCGTGTAACATTGGGTATGTCAAATCATCATGCATAATGGAACCTCGCTTCATTTCATTATAATAAATCATACATTTAAATTTTCTATTCTCTGACTCCATATTTTATTTAATTAAAAGTTAAGACTGTTTTCATTATGAGTCACTTGCATGATATATATATATAGTAAAAGAATTGTCAAAGTAATGTAAGTTCAATGTTTTAAAAAATAATTTTCTTTGTCAAAATCATGTCATAAATCGCGTAAAATAGTAAGTGATTAAATAAAGAACATGGAGTTGTCAATTCAATGTTTCTATAATGTCATGGAATTGTCTAATCAGTCATTGAATTGTATGAATCATGGCTTAAATCACATAAAATACTAAGTGATCAAACAAATGTCATGGAATTGTCTAATCTATCATTGACTTGTCTAAATCATGTCAGAAATCGCGTAAAAAACTAAGTGATCAAACAAATGTCATGGAATTGTCTAATCTGTCATTGACTTGTCTAAATCATGTCAGAAATCGGGTAAAAAACTTAGTGATCAAACAATTGTCATGAAATTGTCTAATCTGTCATTGACTTGTCTGAAGCATGGCATAAATCATGTAAAATACTATGTGATCAACCAAATGTCATGGAATTGTCTAATATGTCATTGAATTGTCTGAAACATGTGATGACCTAATTTGTCATTGACTTGTCAACTCAAAATTTATATAATAAAATTCAGAGATGTAGTTCTACGAGAATCGTATAAACCTATTATTAGGGTGTTGATGGTGCCATATGAAGCTTTTGCATGTCCTTGTGGAGCCGGAGATGTAGTTCTGTGAGAATTGTATAAACCTAATACCCGTGGTAAACTATACTATGCATGTCCACGATTAAAGGTGAACAATCACATGTTTTTTTGTGTAATATACAAATAATGTGGTTAGTTGTTAAAAATTATTATCTTTACTCTTTAATAGCCTTGGCAAAACACTTTCAGATGTGAATTTTTTTTATGGAAAGAGGAACGACTCCGTCTACTGGTTGGTTCTCCTGGAGCTTCAACGACTCCAATTTATTCTCTAGGATCTTCATTGACTCCAATTTATTCTCCAGGATCTTCAACACCTCCATGCTATTCTTCAGGATCTTCAACACCTCAAAGCTATTCTTTGGGATCTTCAAGAAATGCAGAGTGCTCAAACTGCAAGCACTTTCTTGATAAGATAACTGTACTCGAGGCAACGGTGGAGATGTATATGCATCCGGAACAACACACAGTTAATTCAGCTGCACTACTTCACGAAGTTTATAATGACATGGGAAAACTTGATTTGGAGTAGTTTGTTATTTGGAATGTAATTCTCATGCTTCCTTGTTTAAACGTTTATGGCTTTACTAATGTAATTCGTATGAAGTCTTATGCTTATCTAATGTACCCTTTATGTTATGAATTGTTTTTTATGATATGAATGTGTTTAAAATATGTTATTGTAATTATTTCATCTCTTTTTCTGTGAAACTATAATACACGAAGTTTACAACGGCATGGGAAATCTTGGTTTAGAGTAGTTTGTTATTTGGAATTCTAATTTGTATGCGTAATTGTCTAAACTTTTAAGACTTTTCGATTGTTTTAAAAATCTCAGTCGAATAAAATATGTATGTATCATAAAAACTTATACTCGTTACAATAACAAATTTAAACACAATACATAACTCATTCATTAAAATAAAATTACAAATTACAATAACAAGTTTAAGCACAATACTAAAATTTAACATAATACATAAAGTTGTAAATTAAAACAAGTGAGGTTTTAAGGTGATATAATAAGGTTAAACATACAACTTTATATATTATTTCATTATTTGTTACAATATGAAGAATTAGTGACTCTTTGTATGGCCCAATGAAAAATGAATCACGGTTTTCTTCGACATCAATGTTTTGAAAGTACTGAATGATTGGATGGTACACTTGTAGTGATCGATACCATTGCTGGACAATCGTGGCTCCCACTATAGGTTCCTTATCCTTATTGAATCCAAGCAACTTGAGATGATTATCTGCTGGGTGTGGAATGGTGAATAGTAGTCTACACGATGAAACAGAAGCACCTTCAACTTCTAAGGCACATGCATAAATAACACGACAATCCCTAAAATGGAAGCTTCCTGAAATTATAAGAGATTCTCCTAGCTAGGTAATGCAATACAGAGGTGAAAACTCCCAAACTCCTACCTGTTCGGGCATGTCTATTACATGAAATTAGTGAGAAACCAAATCAAATGAAACTAGCATATAAATTTTGTAAGAAATACCATCATCACAATAAAACCTTTCTGTGCCAATCTAATTTTTTTTGCCATATGTAACTGCTTGACCTGACCGTATTATTCTTATAGGCTGACATGGCAAATAGTCATAATCAAGATTATACCAAGTTCTCGAGCTTAAAGTAGACACTACCGTCACTATATGAAGGGTAGTTTATCTTCAAAAGGGTTGGCTCTAGAATGACAGGAGAAATACCAAAACCGAATATCATTTTTGGTGAATCAGGTTGACGTGTGTAATTGGGGACTAATATTCTAATAGATTTTTTAATTGATGGGTTCTAAAGGAGAAGCGTCAAATTTTTGACATAAGAAAAACACCATACACCTTCAGAGGATGCAACTGGTGTAAGAGATAAAATATTTGAATTTGAATCAAGATGCCTAAAGGCTAAATGTTCATCAACAGAATAGACAAAACCTTGATTATCATGATTAAAGATCAAATTAAAACAACAAGTATTTCTCTCACGAATACCGTATTTACGAATGAAGTCAAAATTGTCTATGGAAAACTTCCATTGCTTTGACACAGTACAAAATTGAAGTAAAGACTTCACAGGAAGTCTATTCATGATATCAAGTTGAAGATCAAACGGTATGTTGTCCGGCATATTTTGTTTATTTAGATGTTAGATAGGGTTGTATGCTGCTAATGTAAGTATAAATAGGGTGAGTTTATAGTGAAGTAGTATGTTGCTTTTGTGAGTATATATAGGGTAACTTATCAAGTAGTGTGTAGACATTTTATAATGTGTACAATCATTCAGATGACTAATATATTAAAACTTTCAATAAAAATAAAAACACAATGCATAAGTCATTCATTAAAATAAAATTACATAATACAATAATAAGATTAAACACAATACGGAAATGGAACAATAAATATTAATAAAAATAATAAAACCTAAAGTTGACGTAACCAACCTAATTTATCCCTACTTTGTTTTTCCATTTTTGCCGCTTTCTTAAACAAAGCATTCTGCATCTGATGGTCTAATTCAGATTCTATTTTCAAAAAATCTTCAGTCAAAACATGTTGCTCTAATGAAATGTCTCTGCATTCCTCGTATGCTTTCCGCAATTCATCTTTAGCTATGATCGCGTCATCAAATTGATGGCCTAAGTTCATAAGCGCTAGCTGACGACCTTGATCATCGTGAATTTGTTTCTCAACCATAGATTTGATTTTATCATAAGTATGTGGAACAGAACACGTTATTTATATTTTTTAATACGATATGTAAAAAGAAAGTGTTTGATTTAAAAATTATAGAATTAATGGGCTATTTATAGGTTCTAAAAAACCAAATGTCATGTAATTGTCTAATCTGTCATTGACTTGTCTGAATAATGTCAGATATCGCATAAAAAACTAAGTGATCAAACAAATGTCATAAAATTGTCTAATCTGTCATTGACTTGTCTAAAAATGTCAAAAATCACGTAAAAAACTAAGTGATCTTTCTATACGATCATTGAATTGTCTAATCTGTCATTGACTTGTCTGCATCATGTCAGAAATCGCGTAAAAAACTAAGTGATCAAACAAATGACATGGAGTTGTCTAATCTGTCATTGACTTGTCTAAATCATGTCAAAAATTACGTAAAATACTAAGTGATCAACAAAATGTCATGGAGTTGTCATCTCAATGTTTCTATATGATCATTGAATTGTCTAATCTGTCATTGAATAGTCTGAATCATGTCAGAAATCACGTAAAAAGCAAAGTGAACAAACATATGTCATGGAATTGTCTAATCTGTCATTGAATTGTCTGAAACATGTCAGAAATCGCGTAAAATACGAAGTGATCAAATAATGTATTATTATTTTAAATACCCTCATCATCTGCTCACTTTGTCACACAACTTCTTATCCAACTTTCTCAAATGGATTCCAATTTCAATAACAAAAATGATCCATGGGAATTCAGTCTTGATATAGATGATTCTGGTCTCCGTTTAACACCCGTTTTGCATTCCTATAGTAGCAAAAGTGTTGAACCATCTCTCTTAACCCCAAATCCAGTTAGGATAATACCCGGTCCTTCGAGTATTGTTCAGCAAGCCAAGCTGCTTAAAGAAAAGGTTTTTATTCTTTATTCGAAAGGGGCTTTAATGTCGACACAATAATATATGCAGAAAGTAGTTGAGGATGAGGATTTTAATAGTGGGGCGTGGGTTAGCGCCACTAACTATGTCATTGCTAATGGTGGCACTGTGACTGGGTGTTTAGGAGACATCGATAACTTTCTTAAAAATGGGAAACTTGAACAAGTTGTTGGAATTGCCAAGTCTTGTTCTCCGAATGTGATTGGGGATCTAACAGTGACTATAAAAGATCTCTTAGGTATAATACCTAGAACAATACATTACAAAGTCATTGGTGAGGGTGGTTATGGAAAGGATATTACTGTAGGAGCTGCTATGATACTTGTTAATGTCTCCGTTTTCACTCCTAAACCACTAAAGCATTACCTTAACATTACAAAGAAAAATGTGGTTAAGGTTTTCTGTAAGGATACAGTTCTTGCAAGTGACAGTGGTTAACATTACCATTATTATGTCAGTTTACATTTTTTAATCAAGTTGTATTACAATAATTAATGGATAATTTGCTTCCAAGTTGAATATCTTCATCAGCATGTGCTGTATTAATTCAATTCTTTTTTATTACAACAATTATAAAGGTAATCTAACAATATTATTTCATGCAAATTGTTAGTCTTTCAACTAACAAAATTTACAAAAGTTAACTAATCATAACCACAATTTGTGGTATCCTCACACCTACATTTATAAAACAATTCACACATTTGATATCTAATGTTTTCCCAATACTTGTGACTATCACCAATGACGATTGGCTCTTGTTCTGAACATAACTTCGTGATTAACCAACAAGTTATAACTCCATAATCTTTGAAGTTAGGTTGTTGAGGGACCTGTAGACCCCAACCCTGATTGTATGAAACTAGAAAATTAGTGGGTTGTCGTCCGTTCCATTAAAATACCCTCGAGTTTGCAAAATGCCATTAATCAAGGGTGTCCATGCACTAATTTGTTTCTTTAACAATACCCTTGTTGTATCACTGTGCAAAGAGTCAAACACATAAAACACCGAGCGGGTTAAGTTTATTGCACCAGTTACCCAGTGATTTCCTCCAACATTTATTGGCATGTACACCTACAAAGATTAAACAAAAAAAATAGTCAAACTAAATTTGTGACTAAATTATATTGATACACCAAAGCATTTCAAAGTTTTAACAAAAATGACAAGACAGTTAGGTACCCAATTAACATCTTTCCATGCTGGGTACGGACGCGTTGTACCATCTAATGTTCCCATAATGTGTGGATTCGTCTCTATCATAAACCGGTTATTTTCCCGATGTACACATATTATGCCCGATTTAGATAGTGTCTAATTTGCATTTCTTGGCCTTTCTCTAATTAATAGCTGAATCTATGCATCCATGTGTTGAATCATAACACATTAACAAAATAAATAGTTGTTTTTTGAATTAAAAATTAATCCTTTAATAATCTTATATTAACAAACTTATGTCTCCATACAACCAACCGTCTGGGTAGGTAGGTTCCAGGATGTGACTGCCAGCCATACACAAATGAGGTACTAATTGTCGTCAAAAGAAACTTGGAACTTCATAACCCATCATATGACAATCTAAATAAACATTATATGGTTTTAGAATAAAGTTCATTCAATCAATATACTCATCCCGGGTAACCTAAAAAACATGGTTAAAAGACTATCTTAGTAAACAAAATTGTTTGAGTTTATATATTAAATTAAATAGAAGACTAACTATTACCTTATTAGGGTCTACGTTTTCATACGTAAAGTATATAGCAGTATCTTGTTCACCCGTTATCATCACGTCATCACCTTTTACACCCTCATCATTAAAAGAGTTCCCAAGATTAAAAGGTGATACATTGGCCTTCTTGCCCTTATTCTTACTTTTACCACCTTATTTCTTAGGTAAGGCCGTATTAGGAGGCAATTCCATATATGGACTCTGCCTATATATGTTAGGATGATGTTCCCTCCTTGGTCGATTCATTATGTTCTAAAAAACATAAAAAATAACCATTTATTACTTCACGATGCTTAATACTATAGAAGGGTAATCGTAAAAAATATATGATTACCGGGTTGAATAAGACATCATCAGGTTGATGCGCCTGGATAGGGGGTTGCTAATTTGGAATTGCCAATTATGATGACATCTGGCTTTGCCAATTAGAGGTGCCAGGCTGCGATGGCAATTTGCCAATATGAAATAGCCGAACACGATGGCATTTGCCTTTGCAAATTAGATGTTCCAAATTACGAGGCCATTGAGGTTTGCCAATTTGTTGGCGTAGTGACATTATAACCATAGGAAGGACCCGCTTGGCCAACTTCAAAGAAAGAGCTATTTGTCGGCGTCTGGAAAGTAGACGGACCACCCTGTAGAAAACCATATAAACAAAATTATAATATTGACTTTCTTTTCAAAATTGAGAAAATTAATGATTATTATATCCGCGTAAGTTATACATGCATGCTTTAGAATCCACTCAAATCGCTTAAACCATAATGTTGACTGACAATTATCGGATCTGGTTTTGCTTGTGGCACCGGTCCAACTGTCATACCTTCTATAAACCTAGACATTTTGTCATACATATCTTCGCCCTTTTTCATCATCTGATCCATCATCAATTTTTTTCCTCATATTCATGATAAAATTGTGATGGAACTTCATAATGATTTTGTCGGTTTAAATGACGAGGTATGCGTTCTGTTACGCTGACACGACCGTCAAAGTATGCCCTACTAGAAACCCACCATCCAGATCAAGCCTCTATCTCATTTGGTGTCAATCTTTCAGCAGGAAGATGACCTTTAGAAAACAAGAACATTAAGCATGAAATAAATAACGTAATCAAATTAATAAACTATAAAATTAAATAAAACTCACATGAAAAAAATTAAAAACCATTTCTCGAAAAAACCTCCCATTTGAACTCCAAGCAATTATTCTAGGATGACGCTTGTGACGTGTATAATACTCCTGCGCCCGTCCTCGGAAAGACTCCAATATCCACGTCTAAAAAAATTAATTGTTTCAATTACTTCACGTTATAAAAATTACTTAAATGCCAAATTAAATATTATAAACGATATTATGACATACCTTGAATGCCCAAGTAAATCCAAAAATTGATTACGTTTTCTTATCAACTTCATCTATAGACTGATTGGCATATAAGGCCGGCCAACGTTTAACGATTGCATTCTTTAGTTGAGACTACAACGTAGGCCCACGAACCCCAAGTATACTTGTCTCGCCCATATCTATCATTAGCTAACCTTAATATCCAATCTGGGACCGCACGTCTATCCTCAACACCTAATAACACTAACTATAAAATGCATACACAACAAAGGCTATCAACATCATTGTCATGTAATTGATCAAACATTTTGCTCTTAATCACTTGTAAAACCATATTCCTTTTTATATGTTTACTATCTAAAGATGACGGAAACACCCGTCGTCTAAAAAGAATAGGCTCATCCTCGTCGTTATACTCAGCCCAATACTTTACACAGTTAAAAAATATAGTTAGAACACAGCATTGTATATATTCCATTAGATGAAAACTAAAATCTTAAATGTACTTTTGTTTTGAACATCATGCATGGATGTGGAGCAATTAAATAGGAATTAACTCTATCATTTCCTATTTTTTTGGGAGGGTTGTATGTTGATTTTTTCTTAAATCCCTAATATATAGAACAAAATTACGATAATGATGCAGATTTCTGGGGGGCCACGACCCTCCCCAGCCCTCACAATGTTCCGTCCTTGATATGAGCTTCTTGGAGAACGACCTAACTTATGTGACGAGCTTGAAGTAAGTTTTAATCTACTTTTACTTAGTCATAATATTTGTTTTTTCTATAAAAAATTACATAAAATTCATCCTTCTAATGTTTTTATTATGACTTTCTTGTCAAAACAGTTACATCTTGGTGATGGCGAGTTTGTTAGCCATTTTGCTGTTTATTATTGTAAATCAAGTTTCTCGCTTCAAATATTATACTTCGAGATTAACAAAGGGCAGAAGAAGTCGTTTGAAGAACCCACTTCTTCGGCCCTTGATCCATATAAAATTGATATGGGAATTGGTAAATTTGATGGTATCTATGGAACCATATCTGACGAAAGCGAATTCTTGACCATATAGCACGCCTACACTCAGGCAAAGATAAGGAACTTTATTAAGGCTTCCAAACACGTAAAAAAACATTTTTTGTTGTCCTTTTTTCTACAAGTTGTACGTGGTTTTAAATTGGTTCTCTTTTTAAACTTTTCGTCTACAATTGAAGAGAACGAATAGTGCTGAGGCATTTTATAGGGGGGAAGTTAGAGAGAGTGAAAATTTCGTATATGTAACAAGATGGTACTTGAGTTTTTAAGAGTAACAATATTTATATATAGCTCAAGAGTTGTATATGGTTTAAGTGAAAGGTTATAATATCATGGATCAGAAGAGGACGATGACTAACAAAATAAAACAAGTTGGTGATTGCTAAGAAGAGTTTTGCTTCTAGTTGACTTTTTAGACCATGTTATTAAAAGACCAATTGAGTTGCTACTTTCATAGGTGCAAACAACCTTGACGTGGTCACACTGACCTCCTGAAAAGGAAGGGCAGAGAGGAGATTACCTGGTTTGATTTTGGGTGGCGGTGGGTTCAAACCCCGTGGATTAGTCGGCCATAAGGTCAGAAACCATGGTTACCCAAAAAATTTGCCGCTTCCATTATTTATGAATTAGGCCTTATATGCACTATTTCAAATTGTTATGTTTTGGTTGTCTTGCAAATGGGGGTAAATATAGATTATGCTAGGTTGATTACAAAATAAAGGGATATGGAACTGATGATGTAAAACTTCACCTTACCTAAATCTTCAGTGTCCACAGTTAGGCACTGAAGAAAAACCAACCTAAAGGACATCCCTTCACTGCCCATATGCTGGCTATTTGCAATGCACATGAACCAGTGGCATTTGAAGCTCATAACACCTTTTCCTACAGTAGGAAAAAGGATGCCAAAGGTAAAAAGCCTAGAGCTAAAACTGGGCAGAGGAGAAAACAAACTTCTTCTACAATAAATCACAATCATGGGTCTAAAATTGAGGCAACAAAAGGTGGATCTTCTTCCAAATAAACCACTGGATCCTAAACTATCCATTCTAAGAAAAAGAAGTCTAGTTTGGACAAGGACTTAAACCCAAGCGAACCTCTAGCTTCCAACCCTGTAGTTGTTGGAATGCATAAAGAGGACCAACAAGCAACTGGTGGCCTAACATCTTTAGGGGTCACCAGTGAAGATGGAGCCAACCCTTAACTCAGTAGTGTTGTGTCATCATCATTAACAAAGCCTGTATATTCAGCTTCTACTATTTTACACTGTGAGTCTGCATCAGGACATGATGCTTCAGCGGCTTCCACAACTAATGTTGATCCTGGAAATACTGATCCTAATGATTCAGTAACTCAACAATAAGGTATTGTTATAGGAACCAAAATTATTTCATCTGATCATATAATTGCAGGGTCTAACCCAATTGTTCTTATAGACAAAACCAAATCTGCTGGAGATGGGTTGAAAATTGCCCACACTGAAACGAGTACAAACTTGTAGGCCAGTAAAGCTGAAAAGGAAGTTATCCGTAGATATGATGAGTTCAATACCTCTCCTGATCTCTCCAACTCTGATGATTCACTAAAGGATATCAAGCTGGAGGATTTTTCCAAGTTGGTCCAGAATGTGAAGGTTGATTTCATGGACTTAGATTCACCTGAAGATGATGAACCCATTATTATTCAAGATGAAGATGAGGAAGAGGTTCATGCTGAAAAGGGTGATGTTGAAAACGATCAGACTGTAGAACTAAAAGAAACTAAAGATGCTTCAGCTTCTCATCCTCAATCTCCAAGGTCCATTCAAATCCAAAGCTGACAAATCAAATTCTTCTTCTTTAGTCTCAGAACCAAAAGCTGGAGAAACTAAAGACCAAAGTTGAAGCTGAAGTTGCTTTCCTTTTAGCTCAGCCCTTATATCCTAATGTAGAAGAGCTCACTGAGCTTCCGGTAAAATCCTTGCAACCTAAACTGTCAAAGCTTTTGTCTTCTCGTGATTTTAGTAAATCATTACCAAGTGAGCTGAAAGAACTCCCCGCCAAGTTTAATGATTTATTTGGGGAGATCAAAGAGTTGAAGAAGCATGTACATAAACTAGAAATTGATTTGCCAGGGTATTTGAAAGAAATTCCTACCAAGATGGAAAAGTTTACTTCAACTGTCTTCAGTCTTACCACCCAAGTCGCTAAACTAAAGACTCTTCATTGGGAACTTCCAGATGAATTTCTTTATGTACTAGGCCAAGTTTCATCTATTCAGGCTAAGATCAAGACCTTGGATGCTCTTCTAAGTCTTCTCCACAAAGTCACTGAAGCCTTGAACATGTTTTCTCAGGTTTTTGAGCTAACATCAAAGAAAACTAAAGATCCCGGTGTTCCTTCAGCAGGTCAAGCTGGAACTTGCCCTGCTGAGGGGGAGAAGAACACACAATAGGTCATAATCTCTCAGTTGTTCCAAATAAGAATTGATAAAGATTCTAAAAAGGCAAACATAAACTCACAACCAACATCAATAACACCTATCACAACCACTGTCATTCCACCAACCACTTTACAATTTTAATCTCCTTTCCTTTCAAGTCCACCAAAGACCAACCCTTAATCTGAGGGGGAGCTTATTAAGAAAAAAATGAAAGGAAGCCATGTCTCACAATGAAACTAAAGTGGAAGAGTCTAAAACTGACTCTGAACCTGTAGTTAGGATGACTGGTTCCATGGTTGAATCCTCCAAGAAAAAAAACTATAGAAGTTTGATTTTGTTACTGAAGAAGGTAATCATGTCCATTTAACTGAAGAACAAATCAAAGAACAAAAAAGGATTGAAGAATCAGTCAAAGCTGAGATGGCCAAGAAAGAAGAGGTAATGGGAACAAAAGAGATAGTTGATCTTCTAGGTATTGATGTGGTGACAAATGTGTATAAGGACAAGATCAAGCATGATAAGTGCAAATATTAAGATATTTAATCTACACAGTCTTGTTTGTTTTGTTGATGACAAACACGTAACTTGTAACACATAACGTAAAATGTACAAGTTACTCGTAATCATATTTTGTCTCAACATTCTTCAACATCTCTCGACGTATCAAACCTCATATGTTACAACACAGGTTCGTACATGTTAGTTATGTTGCATTATGATCAAACTTCAATTCATATTTTGCATTTACAAGTATTTTTATACAAATATTTTATTTTTAGTAAGTATACAATAGTTAACTTGCACATTTTATTTTGTAAGTAATTTAACAAAGTTACTTATACATTTTTATAAGTAACCAAGTAAGAATTACTTATTATACATTTCATAATTGAAAGTTAACCAAATTTTCTTGAAAAATATCTCAAAGATTAAAAAATATTTTTTAGCTAAAATTCGTATCTAGTGTCGGTCAGCCGGTTCCATTGCATTACACTGGCCGGTTCCCTTTTCGGGAAGGAACCGACGGAACTATGCTACAGTACAGCCGGTTTCATAGGTTTACACTGGCAAGTTCCCTTCTACAGAGGGAATCAGCGGAACCATGCTACAGTACCAGTTTTTGCCTATAAATAAAGGAGCCTTTCCAATCTGTTTTTATCCATAAAAAACATATATTTTTCACCATTTTCACTCATTTAGACTTGTAGGAATGCATTCATAAACCCCATGATCATAATGCTTCTAAGTCTGATTTTTGTTGTAAGCATACACCCGAAATGATCCTCCAAAGCAAGCTTCGAAATCTTGCAATCTACATTCACCACAAGCTTTTAAGCACATGAAGATCTACCTCAACAAGCTTAGGAAACTTATGATCTTCCATCATAGAAGACTAACCTCATCATGTTTGTGATCTTGATGCTTGGTTCAGGCTTTCACATCCATTAAACACATTTGTTTTGGATCATCATTGTACACCCATTTGTATCATCCCTTTGTATCATTTGATTTAGATTAGATGGTTTATGTGTTTGTGCCATAAAACACAAGGTTTGTTATGTTGGGCCACAAAACATAACGGGTTTGGTGGTACTCAAAAAAGGACTTGGTATTTAGCTTTGTATCGAATAAATTGTAAGAGACGATGGGTTGGTTCTACCTTTGTTAGGACTCGGTATTTAGCTTTGTAACGGAAAAAGTGTAAGCGACGTTGTGTAAGGTTTTCTCCACCGAGAAGGGAGCGTGTTGATCTAGTGAAGTAACTCTCGAGTTGGGTACTCGGGGGAGTGGAGTAGGGTGAAGAGGAGCTCTGTGACCGAACCACTATAAATCATCGTGTTTGGTTTGCTTCTTTTTTATTTATCGCTTTATATTTACTTTACACTTATCCTTATGTTGTATCTTGTTGATTATACTTGTGTTGTGACAACTTGCTTAGTCTATGCTTTCCATTATACATATAGTCGTAAACTACAATTGATACTTTTTATATTACGTCAAGTTGGATTGGCCATTTGATACGAAAGTTTTAAGAATTTAAACGGAAACGTATTCAACCCCCTCCCCCTTTACGTTTTTCACAATTAGTATCAGAGCCACGTGACTCTAGTTTTTAAAATAAATGGTTTTCAAAACCGAGTACGATCCATGTATCAAATTATCCGAAAAACAAGACTTAATATAAAAAGTATGTCGTTGTTTTATTCTTAGAAGTTTTGATTGTTGAATATCTTTGTTATACAAGCTTGAATAATATCTAAAATTTGTTATATAAGTTTACCTTAAAGCCTACCAAGTTTTAAACCTTTTCGTCGAGTATAAATATGCGTTTTTTGAAAATTCATCCAGACAACCGGTTCCCTTTGTTAACAAAGGCCAGTTCCCTTTTGAAAAGGAATCGGCGGACCCGGTTCTACGGTAGGTTTTTCAAAAAATTTGTCAACTTCGAAAGCTCATAAAAAACTATCTGTAAGTCCGTACTAGTCGTGCCACCTACCATTTCAAAGGAAATTAAGTCTACTTTCTAATAAAATAGGTTAGAGGATCTGATTAAAAGAGTAAGGGAGTCAAATTTGTAAATTACTAAAAAGTGTCCAAAATATTAAGTTTCGTATTATCATAGAAACTCAAACTTTTGAGTCGGGCAATTTAAGTTAGTATTCTTTAAACATTGATACATCCTTATTTGAAATTAAATTTATTTGATAACTAATCAAGCTTGTTATACATTGTTATATTCAACGCAAGGCGAAAAGAATTTTTTTTCATATGATATGTTAAATGACAACTTGTTTTACTTTGCATTGCTTATATGTCTTGATTGTATGCTCATCTAAATTACATATAAACTTGTTTATTTGTGAATCATAAGTGTCAAATTTGTCATCTCTTTGCTTGTTTGTTGTTTTAAAAGTTATAAATCAATATGGTTTCGAAATGAGTGTTTGGGATAACTTTTAGTTTTGTTAAAATATGTTTCCATGAATGCTTAGTTGAGCTAAACATGTAGAAATGATGTTTAAAATATGTGATACACTATACGATTACTTGTTTCACCTTATTTAGTATTATATACTATTTGCATCTTATATGTGAGCTTGTTGTTTTCGTGTAACATTAATGTTTGGGATACCATGTTATTTATGTGTTAGCTTACCGATTTCATGAATATGCATATTACGACTAATGCTAGGTTTTGTGCACTTCATATAGGCATATTTGTCTTTTGCATATGCTATATCAACATCTTGCATAATCTTAATATCTTAGGAATTAAGTAAGTTAGTTAAGTGTTTTGTAAAATATTATTATAAAATTTGTGCACATCAAAGTGGGATTGGAAACTTGAATGTTTCATCCTAAATACTCAAGTAATGATGAAGTGTAATTATGTCTTGTGATAGTTTTAAAAGTATTTTTTGAAGCGGATCAAAGTAATAAATTATTGTTTGGTTAAAACGGGTCAAAACTAGTGTTTGGCAAAACCCGTAAAGAACGGTTCCCTGGTTCATTTGGATCAAGTGTGCATTTGATATTGAAGTATATATTTTATGAATAAAATCTGGAAGTTTTGATATTATGTCAAGTTATAAAAGTCAAGTTTCGTGTAATACTTCGAAAAATTCAGGTAAATAATTTAATTATATTTATTCCTATTTTTACCTTTAAGTAAAATTTTATTTTTACCGTTTATCCGATTATGTAAATTTTACGTTTTCTGTAATTCTGAGTCGTCTTTTAGCTCGTTGTCTGTTTGCTGTTTATCGCAATTATGATATTTTATTATTCTACCCCGAGGATTTTATAAATTTTATTTTTAGTAAAATTTATTATATTTTCATGTATTGGTCGAACCTTGCTAAAAATCACACTTTGAGCTAAAACCTTACATTTTATTAAACCTTACATTTATTTTACTTACACTACTTATACATTATACAATTTTTACAAAAAAATATATAAATAAAACCCCCTAGCCCCTTTGCCGCCCAAGCTATAAGCCCAAAACACACTCCTCATCATTTTTATTTATTCCCAGGTTCACTGTTACATGCAGATATTTTTTTTAAACCCACTCAACTCTGTGTGACATAAACACAGTTAAGAAGAAAAGAAGAAAAATCCCATCCTTCCTCCTTTGTGTGGCACCACGAATATCACACCATCACCGCCATCAACAAACTTTTTTCTACTACATTACTCTCAACAATATCTACACTAAAACAACCATGCAAGGGATTTGATCAAGATTGTGTTTTTAGGGTTTTCTTTGGTTTTTGGTGAAAATCAAGACTAGGGTTTGCTTTATTAGTGATTTGGTGAAGATTTGGGTTGAAAGAAAAAGTTTTGGTTAGTGTTAGGGTTGCTAGTTGGTTAAAAACCATAAGGAACCAAAAAAGGTTCATTGTTAATTTTTATCTTGCCTTATACTTGTTGTTGTAAGTATTTTGAAACTTTTTTCAATACCATTTTATTATATTTATGTGTATAATATATTTTTACTATTTTGGAATCCATATGAATGTATGTAGGATTAGTTCTTGTTGTATAAATATGTTAGTAAATAGTTTAGAAGATGAGGATATGTGCTTTTTGAGGTTATTGTGAAGTATTAGTGGTGATTTGATGAAGTTTTCATAGGTGTCAAAATATATAACTTAATGCAGAATTTCTTGAAAGGGCGTGTTTGGGTGTCATAAAAATATGTTTGTTAGTATTAGGCTTCAAATTATGTTAGTATATGCCGAGGCGATCGTTTTGGTATAAGGATCACCCCGTAACTGTTAAAAATAAAGTTTATGGCGAATCAAATTTTGGAAAATTCATATATAAAAATCTGCACTTTTTGGTAAATAGTAAATTTTGCGCATACTGTAAATGGGTCGTTTCGGACACCTTCTGACACGAAAGTTGTCCGAAACAATGTTTTCTAGTGGACAAATGTGGATTTTGGCGTAAAAGGGCAAAATGAGGGAGATTTTAGTTAAAACTCGGTTCTGCACTTTTATAAAAAAATGACAGCACTTATTTTATAACTAGTGAGCTGATGCAGTTTTCGAGTTAGGTTTCGGGCCTTTTCTGGTTCGAACCAGCTTTTGAGTAAAGCATAAAAGTTGTTCATTTTGACGTTTTACATAAGACGAATGAGGTTTTTGGTCTGAATATGCTAGACGATAGGAAAACTTTGGAGACAAAGTTGGTGATTTTTCCGAAAAATAAAGTCTTGTGTGCATGCTGATTTTTACTAATAATTTGGTTTTTGAGCGTTTTTGAGTTCGTTTGAGCTCGTGAAACTTTAATGAATATTATTATATGATTAAAAAAAGTATAAGGGTGCGTTTGGTCGTGGCTAAAATTTGTAAGTTTCGTCTTTCGAACTATATATACATATACTTACTACTTGAAATAGAGTGTTTGTTAAAAATTATAGGCGAGTTAGTATTATCGGAATATAAATATTATTACGAGACGATATTGACGTCCTAAATTTCTAAACTTTCTAGAAATAGAAACTTTCCTAAAATAGAAACTTTCTAAAAATAGAAACTTTCCAAAAATGGACATTTCTCATAAAAGTGGCGTAACCTAAATACGAGTATTACATTTTTCTTAAAAGCTTGTTTGTACTAAATAACTTAGAATATACACACATATGGATTCTACTTACTTTGTTTATATATATATATATATATGATTAGAGTAAATTGCAAAAATGGTCCTTGTGCTTTGGCCAAATTGCAGATTTGGTCCGTTAAATTTTGAAATTGCAAAAAACGTCCTTATTTTCAAGGTTTGATTCCATTGTTGGTCCTTGGTCGACTTGAAATCACTAAAATACCGCTCTGCAATTTGAACAAACCACAAGGACCATTTTTGCAATAATAAAAAATATATAATTTAAAAAAAACTGTAAGAATTTTTTAAATTTTGTTTTATTTTGGTTTCAGTTTACGAGCAATAATAAAGAAAATTTAATTTTAATTTTTTTTATTTCGGTTTTAGTTTACTAGCAATAATAATAAATTTAAATTTTTTTATTTAGGTTTCAGTTTACAAGCAATAATAAAAAAAATTAATTTTTTTTATTATTGCTCGTAAACTGAAACCGAAATAAAAAAATAATTTAATTTTTTTTATTATTGCTCGTAAACTGAAACCGAAATAAAATAAAAAAATTTTAATTTTTTAATTATTTCTCCTAAACTTAAACCGAAATAAAAAAAAGTAATTTTTGTTAATTTTTTTATTATTGCTCGTAAACTGAAACTGAAATAAAAAAAAATTCTTACAGATTTTTATAATTTTTATTTATTTTTTATTATTGCAAAAATGGCCCTTGTGGTTTGGCCAAATTGCAGATGGGTATTTTAGTCATTTCAAGTCGACCAAGGACCAAAAGTGAAACCAAAACTTGAAAATAAGGACGTTTTTTGCAATTTCAAAATTTGACGGACCAAATCTGCAATTTGGCCAAACCACAAGGACCATTTTTGCAATTTACTCTGACTTATATTTCATGTTATTATATATTTGGTACTAACTGCGCACCATTATTTTAGGTCGCGGTTAGGAGTTTTTATCTCCACTCTCTTTTGTCATTGATATTCTATTCTCTTTGCTTAAGGTGAGGTTCATAGCCCCTTCTTATACTTACTCGTTTAATAAATTTCGGGGGAGATTACATGTTTGTTTTTATTTTGGATACAACCGTTTTTAAAATTGTATGCTATTCAGATTATTGCCTTAATATTATTGCCCAAGTTACCACAATGTCACTTAAGTCCCTTTTCTATCATAAACCGTTAATTACTAATGTAGTAAGCGTGAATGTTGTGGGTAGATCTATCAGGACTGACAATCCCCGCCTTAAATTTATGGTTTCTTGTAGACCATAGCCAACATGTTGAGAAACTTTCTAGGATGTTTTGTATACATTCTATATTTATTAGGGGCACTGACAGTTAAGGTTTCGGGGTCATGAGCTTAGTGCCATAATACTTTTCCTTTTTAGACTTGCTGAATATGTTTCTCTTGTTTACACTACTTAAATCTTGTGATCCACTCATTTTATTACTATTAAACCTATGAATTGACTCAACAACTTTTGTTGACTTTTAGCATGTTTTAATCTCAGGTCCTAAGGTATAGTCCTAAGGTATAGACTACTTGGATGGTAGCCGCGTGGACGATGGACGAACATTTTATATTTGTGTTCGATGAAAACTTGTTTTAAAAATTATGTCTTTAATTAAGCATTGTCTCTTTCTAAACTATGTTAACTGTTAAAACTTGATAATGTCGATCTTTTTTGAAACTTGTGGGACCTGATTGTGAAACTCTGATAATTTCATGTCATCGAATGAAAGTTATTTTAAAAATGTCTCTTTTGAGGTCGTTTCCTTATTACTGTACTTTGTGCTATGACGTCGCACCTCAAATTGTTATCGTTTCGCTGCTGTCAGATTTTAGGGGTGTGACAGATTGGTATCAGAGCTTCGGTCATAGAGAACTAGGACCTTTTCAAAACCTAGACTATGGCTATTTTTTCCAAAATTAAAAGTCTCTCATCGTTCGTCCTATCTCCGCGCGCGCATTCTCTCTGATCCTTATTTACTTTTCTGATTATCATTATTGTAATTATATGATTATATACATAATACTTGGCTTAATTTCGGTCTCTTACGTCTATCTTTTGGCGTATTCCTATTTATTCATATTAGTCAACTATATAAATGTTGACCATTCCGATTATTGATGTTTATTTATAAAAGCATCACTGATAATTTATAAAATTTTAATTTTATAATCAATTATATATAATATATGCTTATTACTTATATATTTTATTTATTTTGTAGCATTATGGGACGCGTCACCATCTCCAAATCACATGAACGACTTACCCGCTGACGAGCCTCAATCTCCTGACAACATCTTCTGTTTTCCTGTGGGCGAACCACATAGTTTTGATGATTTGGATGTTGAGGTTAAAGGAAGACCCTCAGGAGGAGCCTGAGGAGGAACCTAAAGAGGATAAACCAAAAGAAGAGCCGAAAGAGGCTCATCAGATAGATTTTGATTTTGGATTGTGGGATGAGGAAGAGAATATGTCGGAACTCATCTTCCCCTATCAGGAAGTAGGATCACCCTACCCACCACCTCCTGTGTCTCCTAACACCGAGCCTGAGATGGATATTACGGGAGATCATGCTCAGAGGGTAGCATGAGAGGCAACTCATGTAGAGAACATAAGGTTGAAGAGGGAATTGGAAGGTGCTGAGATAAGCAACACTCTGCTTTGTATGGGCCTAAAACGGACGTAGAGAGACCTCCGTAAGATGACGAATTGGGCTCATGGCTTTTCTGAGGCGATGCTTAGGATTGGAGCTGTTGGGGACAGGCCGAGTGAGGTCACTGATGTGTTAGCCGTTTATGGGGAGTCTCAACCTCCCAAGCCGTAGGGACCACCTAATGGCTCTAAGTAGTCCATTTTATTTTTATGTCTATGTTATTATGATTTAGGATCTTTTGTATCTTTCCACTAAACTGCTAGTGACAGTTAGTGCTATTATACTGTTGGGTGTAATTTTGTTCTCTTTTGTAAACACCACAATTATTAAAACTTATCATTATTTTGTTGTAATGGAAACATGTGCTTAATGAAATATCATTGATTGCCATTGTTGTTACATCATCCTCTTATTTTATTTCTTGATTATTCTCATTTTGAAATTTAACCATGTTGCTATGTGAATTCATAATAGAATTGCATATTATGTTACTTATTTGTCTATACTATAAATCTATCTCATCTCCTTCATTACTATTATGTATCTCGACTTATCATACTTTTATACTGAATTGTGTATTTGTGTTGTGATAGAATCATGCCTCCCAAGATGTTAAATTTAATAGCTGAAGCCATAGCGGAATATGAATAGACTAAAGCTAATTCGGACAATGCTGGAGGATCTGGGTCAGTTAATGCTGGAAGAGTTGTTGCACCGAAAGTACACAGATGTACTTACAAGACATTCTTAAATTGTCTGCCTCACAAGTTTAATGGGACTTAAGGTGTAGTCAGGCTGACCCATTGGTTTGAGAAAATGGAATAGGTATTTGAAAAGAGTAAGTTTGCAGAGGAAGATAAGGTGAAGTTTGCTTCCTATACTTTCGTGGGTCGTGCTTTGACCTGGTAGAACGGAAATGTGCACACGTTGTGGCTTTCCAATGCAAATCAGATTCCCTGAAACAACATGAAGACTATGATGACAACAAAATACTTCCCAGCAACCAAAATTCAAAGAATAGAGCAGGAACTTTAGACTTTGACTCTGAGGGTGATGACATTGTGGTTTACAACAACCGTTTTCATGAGTTGGCTTTAATATGTCCTGATTTGGTGACACCCAAAAAGAAGAAGATTGAACGATACATCCAAGGACTTCCTAAGAAAATCAAGGCAAATGTCACCTCCTCAAAGCCTACTATCCTTCATGATGCAATCAACATGGCTCGTGAACTAGTCGAGCAAGCTATTCAGGGTAAAGCTGCAAGAATTGGTAAGAGTAATAAAAGGAAGTGGGAAGATCACCAGAGAAACACCAACAACAACAACAACAGTAACAACAACAACCGCAATCTCAACTTTAACAATCAGCACCAGCAGCAGAACAAGAGGCAAGCAGCTGCTAGGGCTTACGCTGCAACCCAACTTGAGGGTAGGGGTTATGTTGGGAACTTACCATGGTGCAACCATTGTAACTCACACCACAATGGTCAATGCCCTCCAAAGTTCCAGAGGTGTCAAAGAGATGGTCATCAGGAGAAAGATTGTAGAGTTAGGATTCCAAATGTAGGTGTTAATTCCCTACAGAATGTGACATGTTTTGGGTGAGGTGAGAAAGGGCATTACAAGAAAAAGTGTCCCAAGAAGTCGAACCAGCATAATCAAGGTGTTCGTGGTTCGGACTTATGTTATAAGGACTGAGAATCCACAGCAGAATCCTAACGTAGTCACGGGTATGTTTCTACTTAACGATCACTACGCTAGTATACTATTTGATTCAAGTACTGAGAAAAGTTTTGTGTCTACTGTGTTTACCCCTTTTATTGATATTGCCCCTGCCGCGTTAGACACTAGTAATGAAGTAGAGTTAGCAGATGGGAAGGTTGTTAGCACTAACATTGTTTTACGTGGTTTCACTTTAGCCTTGTTTAATCATTATTTCAAGATTAACCTACTCCCGACCCGATTAAGTAGTTTTGATGTTATAACTGGAATGGATTGGTTGTCATACCACCGAGTAGTAATAGTTTGTTATGAGAAGATTATTCGTGTTTGATGAGGTGTTATTTTATACACTTTTTCGGGGTCGTTTAACCCCCTAAATCGTGTAAAATAGGTACTTAATCGTTCCTTTTCAGGTATTTTGCATTTGGAAGGCATTTGGAAGAAATACACGTGACTTTGGCTCATTTAGATAAGAAACGGACAAGACTACGGACCAAGGTTATATATAGCGTAAAGCGTGGCGTAGCGGCATAGCCAAGCCTCAAGCTTTAGCGTGAGGCGTAGCGATATGGCGTTTTTAAGGCGTGACTTAAGGGGGCACAAAATATTTATAGATTTATAGATTATATCATAGTTTAGAATAATATGAGTAGTAAATATTATTATATTCAAGCATAAATCTCAAATTTTAGAAAATCTCTTAAACACTTCAAAAAAACTCGCCACGCTATGCGCTATAGCGCGCTTTATCACGCTATATGATGCTTTATTGCACGTCACACCTAGAGACGACGTCTTGGCCTGCTTTGTAACGTGGAGGCCACTCTTCGCGTTATGGCAACGCTATGACGCCGCTATAGCGCGCTATTTAGAACCCTGCTACGGACCTACACCAACATTGCTTAAGAATTTCTCCTCAGAAGTTGGAGACGGCGTCACAGATTACACCTGACACCATCACAACAATTTCCAAGATGACGTCACAAGATCTCAAGACGACGTCAGATTGTACGACCCAACCCGTTATCTAGAATATTCTTGTCACGACGATGTCATGATTAAAACGCGACGCCGTCGCAGCGATTTTCCTACAAATACAAATCTATTTTTAGGGTTTTAAGTGTGTAACATTAGAATAAAATGAGGGTACGAACCCTAGTTTGTTTAGCAACTATTAGAGACAATTTTAGGGCCTAAAAACCCTATTGTACATCCTTCAATTCATGTTCTAATCAAGTAAGACTTATTTAATCACTCAATATGTCTTGTTGCGTGATTCTTATCTGTTCTTGCTTTATCTATAACATGCTTGGCTAAACCTTCTATTGTGTTTATTTATGATTGTATGAAACCTAGGATGTAGATCTTAGTGGTGTTGCTTCTTGTGATGAATATGCATGTTAGGTATTAGAAAACTAGCTTCTGTCTATATCGCTGTTGACATGTCTAGGAAAACATGATTGTGTAGAAAGGATATCATCGGGTAACAGTCTTCATACTACCTTGCCTTTATATGGTTAATCCACTCTTAATATAGTTTATTATTTAGTTTAATAGCTAAAACCAATCACCTCTCCAATATATAATTTTACCCGCTTTCATAAAATATAAAAACAAAAAAAGAATCTTCCCTCAACCCTTAGAATTTTGTTAGACCGTGATCAAGCCTTCCAAACCTATTCCCTTAGAGAACGATAACAACCCCCCGAGTCTTGCCTATACTACTACTACAACGGTTAGGTACTCTGCCTAGGGAGTTGTAAAACTTCGTATAGAAGTCTTACGACAACCACATCAAGTTTTTGGCGCCGTTGCCGGGGAATAGTTAGGTTCTGATCATAGTTTAGCTTAATTCTACTTGCTTGAATCCTTTCAAGTGAGAAATTTAATTCCGTATATTAGCTTTCTTGTAGTCTATCTTTTTCATTGTGCCATTTATTCGTAACATTTGTAAATTTGTAAATTATAATGAACATGTATGGTTATTCTAGCGTAGGTAGGTTTGATGTATTCTTCCGTAATAAACTCTTGGTGTTCCAACAACATCAAGATGAATCTCTCTACCATTCGTGGACTCGTTTCAAAGACATAATCCGAAAAGTCCCGAATCATGGCCATAGTATATGGACCCTAATTGAAATCTTTCTTAAACATCGTGACTCTTTATCCTGTCATATCATCAATTTGATAGCAGAAGGGGATCTTAGGAAGTTTAGTGATATAGAAGCATGGTATGCCATAGAGGATTATGCCCAATATGATAAAAAAATGTAGCAACCTAACAAGCACTATTTCTGATGAAACAATAGCAAATCCAAATGCTCAAATAGTTGGGGATGATATGGTTAGGGTACAGGTACCTAGGTGCATGGCATGGTTAAATTATTATGAGCATGTAGATAGCCTAAGTACGATGGATAATGAGGTAGGAGTTACAATCCCTGAGAGTACCATACAAACCCTACCGTCATTTGAGGAATACACACCGCCCGTGACTTACCCAGAAGAAGTTAAAAAGAATTTAGGAACCCCGATAGAGGTAGAACCTTTGAACAAAATAAAACTAGAGGAAGTAGGCTTGAATTGTAATCACAACACTCCTCTTAGTTCTAGGGAAGTTCCTAGTTTTGATAAACCGAAGCCTCAACCACAACCCTTACCTAATTGTCCACCCTTAGATGCAAGTCTAGGAACCGAAAGAGGCCTCAAACCACCCATCAAACCACAAAGTCCTTATACTTTTAGGATGAAGGTATTAGATAATTTGACCATTCATACACCACCTTCATCTCTTGTGGCGTCTTTCCACCTTAGGGGTTTGTATTGCTATTATCGCCCATGCATCGGTGATCCTAAGAAACATTATGGATTTAAACCGGGTTTATTAGGACATAGTGGATCCCTAGGTGTTGATTTTCTGAATATGGAGATGATAGAAAATTATTGGGAATTAGAATCTATAAAAGTTTCTTTTCTAGGAAGAGGACTTAATTCACCCGTTAGGCCAAAAGAAGTAGAGAAGGTTAGGATTAAAGAGATATACCATTTGGAGCATATAATTTAACAACCGATTTTTCAGCATGTGACCCCTTCTCACAACAATTATGTGTACCATTACCATCACCCGCACTTAAACTCAAGTGTAGGGGAACCCTCCCCTTTATCTGTTAAATAAGGGTAGAGTCAGGCTCGTGACTCGAACAAAAACAAGCGCTTTTTGGGAGGCAACCCAATATTTATTTTTCTCGCACATTAGGAGTGTCTTGTGTTTTATTCTTTTCATTTTATTCTATCATGTTCGAACTCTATCTTGTAATCATGCTTTGTATTGTTCTTAACCTCGTCTTAATTTCAATCAAATGTATTTTGCAAACAATAAGTGTAGGGGAATTTATCCGGTTTTTAGAACCAAGTTCAAACATGTTAAATAATTTGTTTAGATTAATTCGCGTCAGTTTCGAGTCATATGAGTAAATTGTCAAATCTTAAGTTTTATGCAGCTAATTGTACAAGAAATAACTTATGGAATCAAGTGCATGAAACTTTTCATCAAAAAACAAAAATTTTGTTTTCACAGAACGTGGAGACGGCGTCACGATTTACACGCGACGTCGTCACCACGACACCTGTGACGGGGTCACAAAAACCCTGACAGCGTCAAACGCCCAGGTCCAGAAAACTTAAAGTTTTTAATTATTTTTGAAAATAAAACTTGCATAACATTTAAAATATGTATTCTTCTGTTATAAACCTGCAAAAACCCAATGAGTTTGACAATTCTCTCATCCTATATTTACTGCTTTATCGAGTCAAACCCTAAATTCATATTGTATATTTGAATATCGCACATTTTATGCGTGGTATAGTTGTCTTTGTCTTTGATTACAGGTTATATTTGATGAGAAGAAGCTTGGAAGTTCTTAGGAAGTTTCATTGGACAATTCTTGGTTGACGATTTAACTAGTTATCGCATGTTTCTTATCCATTATTGAGCAAACCAGGGGAGTACTAGTTTCTTTTCTTTGTTTTCTTTTCACTTTAATTCGTTTTTACGGGTACCTTTATAGAACATTGGGGACAATGTTTAACTTAAGTGTAGGGGAAAAAATAAGCCTTAGAAACTATTCTTTCATTTTCCATTTGCTTTGTCCTTAAAATGATGGGTAATATATCAAAACATAGCATAAGAGGTAATTTTTACCTAAATTTAAAATTTTTATGACACATACCGACGAAAACAGAATATTAATAGCGTCTCATGGATAGGAATTTATATGACTAGCACAATAACCCTCAGAATTCCACCCCAAAAATGTGAGGTTCGTCTTTTGATCTTTAGGAATTCTGAGTATCTTATTATTAGGACCAAGGATAGTGTGATTAACCTTTATCTTTCGTCAGAGTTAAGTGAGTGAGCATCCCATGTGTCTATTACCGTCAGTTACGGAGTGTGTACGTTGTCCTTTGTCGCCTTCTTACTGGGAGCACGGAGATCCGTCATTAAATATATAAAGTTGTACTCCAGTAGTAAATTAAACTTCTAGAACTTGTATCTTTGTGATGCATTAGCCCGAGACCGTGCATAGCAATGTATAGGATTTGCCTTGATAATGAGCATTAGGTATTAACCCAGTATTTAAACCTGTTATTTTTATGATGGCTAAAACCGAGTCAATTACTAACTATCCGTCATTGCACAATTGTCATGCAACGTCAACCTTATATGCAGATACCCCTAGTTGCACACCCTCCGAGCTCTCCTTTCCCACGTTCTTGATAAATTTCTCCTGGTTAAGCCGGACAATTAATGAAGAGCATTGTCAACCCTTGAACCAATCTGCCTACAAACCCAAATCGTCCTTAGCCTACCTTGTATGTACTCATTTTTAGTACATTATGTTTTAAAAACCCCAATGTTAATTATGAGATACAAAAATCACGGTTGCCTAAGTCGTTTAATCTTTGTAAATTACTAATCGGGATGATTGGGAATTACATGTAGTAATTAATAAGATCGAATACCCTATATCCTTTGTAATATCACCATGCTTATATTGATCCCCTCCGTCAAATCGGGGTCATTAGTTTAATGTAAAAGTATCGAGCATGCGTAAAAGCTCAAGATGGTAGCGGAGGTACGTGTTAAAACCCCTGAAGTTTCTTGATGTATTAGTTATTAATCAAAAAAAAACAAATAATAATGTAGAAGTTTGTAGAGTTTGTATATCTTCGTTCAGAGTCTTGGCTATAGCATCCAAACTAAAGTGTATTCGTGCTAACATAATAGCTACCCTTTTTCACAGTCCAAATTCCAACCCAAATCCACACCAAATGTATCCCATCCGTTTCCGTTTTCTATTATATGTTAATCTCTACACCATACTAAGCCCTATATTACCTCGTTTACAAAAGATCTCTTAGATAGTAATAAATCAATAGGCTGTCGCCTAACGGTGGAGGTTTGATCCTTTATCAAACACTATGGTAATTATATGCCTACTGACAAGGTAATGCAGTGTTATTTTTCGTTTCGCCCTCCTTATGTTATAATTTATTATACAACCCAGGTGAAAGAAGAATCCCAAACACTTAGTTGTGAGGTGCTAGTATATACGTTTCCGTGTTCTGTTAATGTTACGGGTCTAGAAGGTTAGTGTTTTAAAAAACTTTTAAAGAAGTAGGTAAAAATGACCCCTCATATGTTAGTTCTAGATAAAAATCCCATTTGCTTGAGAACAAATCACCATCCCAATGTAAGGGGTATTTGACAGGTGTCATTTAAAACTCCTTTTATTTTTCGACTGGGTCCGATTAACCCACAAAATCTGTGTCTGAGCCAAATAGGTACTTAATATCATTTTCTCCTTTTTAGTCATTTTTGCATATTGAGTGAAGGACATTTGGATCGAAATAAACACGGTAAACAATGGTCTCATATGGAGAAAAAAACGGAGCAAGAGACACGGACCACCCCAACATTGCTTAAGAATTTGCTCCTCAGAAGCCGGAGACGGCGTCACAGATTACACGTGACGCCGTCACAATGATTTCTAAGACGACGTCACAAGATCTCAAGACGACGTCAGATTGTACGACCCAGGCCATTATCTAGAATGTTCTTGTCACGACGGCATCACGATTAAAATGCGACGCTGTCGCATCGATTTTCCTATATATACAAAACCTAAATTAGGGTTTTAATTAAAAGTGTGTACTTTCTAGAACAAAATGAGGGTACGAACCCTCGATTAGGTTTAGTAGCAGCTGTTTTAGGATTTATTTTAGGGCCCTCAAAACCCCTCTTTTACTATCCTTCAAGTCAATGTTCTAAGTCAAGTAAGACTTATTTACATCAATTAATTCAATAATGTCTTGTTAGTGAGATTCTTATTTGATCTTAGGCGCTTTAATCTATAATACATGCTTGGCTAAACCTTCTAGTATGAGTTTTATTTACTGAATGTATGAAAGTCATAGGACTGTAGATCCTTATGGGTTGCTATCTTCGTGATGAATATGCATGTTAGGTCTTTAAAAACCAGCTTTGGTCTCTGTACGCTGCGATATAATGTTCTAGGAAAACATGATTGTGTAGAAATGATACCATCGGGTAACAGTCTTCATAACTACCAATCCCCTTAATAATGATTGACCCCCTCTTAAAAAAATTGATATCAAATGCTTTTAATATAACTCAGATGGGGCCTGTTAATATTCCTCATACTACCTTAACTTGTCGCCATTCCCTTAAACGGAATATTAATATACAGCGGTGTTCGCGGTAATGTCGATTCTATGACTTAGAAATGAATTCCATAGAATCCTCACAAGTGTAACAAAGCAAACACAACGAACTTAGAGATGCAATCTAGGGATTAATACATGGATTCAAATACAATCACAGTCTTTTATTATATCTTGTTATCACCATTTAGCTTAGTTTAATTAATTGAGTTTAATCTAACATAAAAAAACCAACTACACCTCATCTCAATATATGAATTTTACCTAGCATTCATAAAACTATAAAAACACAAAAAGAAGCTTCCCTCAAGCCTTAGAATTTTGTTAGACCGTAATCAAGCCTTCCCAACCTATTCCCCTAGAGAACGATAACAACCCCTGAGTCTTGCCTATACTACTACTACAACGGTTAGGTACTCTGCCTAGGGAGTTGTAAAACTTCGTGTAGAAGTCTTACGACGACCGCATCATCCACCATATACACACATGAACTAACTAAATGTCATGTATAATGATAACGGACCCATTAGATGTTGGGGACCAAATGCTTGAGTTCTTTTGTGATTTTAGGTACGCCTAAAAGTCAAACTAGAACCGGATGAATGAATCAAAGATAGTGGATGCTCAAGACATATGACGGGCAACAAGGATCTCTTCTCAACCTATGAAGCTATTAATAAAGGTAACGTAGTTTTTGGTAGTAACACTAAAAGCAAGATCATAAAAAAGGTACGATTACTCACAACTCTCTAACTATTCATGATTTTAGCCATGTAGAAAATCTTAGCTTTAACTTACGTAACATAGGGCAAATATGTGATAAAAAGTGCAAGGTACTCTTTAGTGAAACCGGTAGCGAAATTCTTAAAGACGACATTACCATAGGTAGGGGGATTAGGAAAAATAGTCTTTATATAATGAAAATGAGAAATTCACCTAAAGATAGCCATGGTCAATCTTCAATAAATGATACTTCGACCTTATGGCATCGAAGATTGGGTCACGCCAATATGCGACTTATCCAATCGCTATCATCTAAAGAGCTTGTTATAAATTTACCAAAGCTAAAATTCGAAAATCATTTTTGTGGTTCTTGTAACATAAAAAGGCAAGTACACGAAAGCAATAAGGCTAAAAACATGGTTTCAACCACAAAATGTCTAGAACTTATACATATGGACTTGTTTGGTATGTCGGCTGTTTAAAGTTGTGGAGGTAACTTCTACACTTTGGTCATTGTTGATGATTACTCAAGATACAATTGGAATAGATTTTTAAAACATAAAAATGAAGCGTTTAACCATTTTAAAATTTTAAGCAAGAAAATTCAAGTCCAAAAAGGGTTCCTCTTATTTCCATTCGTACGGATCATGGTCGAGAAATTAATAATGAAGTACAATTTGGAACTTTTGTGATACTAACGGTATCGCCCACATTTTTCAGCTCCACGTACTCCACAATCAAATGGGGTAGTTGAACATAAAAACTGGACTTTACAAGAAATGAGTTGGACTATGCTTAATTAACAATCTATCCCTCAAATGTTTTGATGTAATGCCGTCTACACCTCCACATATATCTTAAATATGATTTAATTAGACCTTTCCTAGGAAAAACTCATTATGAGCTTTTCAAAGGTAAGAAGCCTTCATTAGAATATTTCAAAGTATTCGGTAGTAAATGCTTTATACTTAATACTAAAGATTATCTTACAAAATTCAATCCTAAATCTACCGAATGTGTCTTTCTTGGTTATTCACCTAATAGTAAAGCTTATATAAATCTAAATAAAGAAACCACGAGGATCAAAGAATCTTTGAATGTAAGAGTCGACGAAAGTCCTCTTCCTAAATCATCACCTTTAGTAGATGATGATATAATCGAAAGCTAAATTATAGAAAATCAAATAGAAGATATAGAAGTCAAGGAAAATGAACTATTAAACAAAGAAATTATCAATATTAAGGAATATAAAGATCATCCTATAGAAACGGTCATAGGAAATCTAAACGAGAGGACTCTAAGATCTCAACTCCAAAACCAAAGCAACTTCTTTTGTTTCGTATCTTCTGCAGAACCTAAAAACATTAAAGAAGCCATTAAAGACGAAAGTTAGACTATGGCTATGCAAGAAGAACTAAAGCAATCTGTAACAAACGATGTTTGGAGTCTTGTTTAACCCCCTAATAATCAAACCATAATTGGTACTAAATGGGTTTTTAAAAATAAATTAGATGAAAATAGTTTAGTGTCTAGAAACAAGGCAAGACTTGTCATGCAAGATACAACCAATAAGAAGGAATAGATTTCTATGAAACCTATGCTCTCGTAGCAAGATTAGAATCTATAAGAATCCTCCTTGCGTATGCTTGTGCACATGACTTTAAAAATTTTCAAATGGATGTCAAAAGTGCTTTCTTAAATGGTTTTATAAACGAAGAAGTCCATGTCTCCTAACCTCCCGGCTTTGTCGACTTTGAAAAATCTAACCATGTATTCAAACTCAAAAAGGCTCTTTATGGTCTTAAACAAGCACCCAAAGCTTGATACGGTAGACTCAAGGCCTTCATCCTTGACCATAAGTACACAATAGGCTTGGTAGATAACACTTTATTTACCAAGAAAAGCGACTCACATATTATTATTATCCAAATTTACGTGGACGACATCACGCACGGCGAGTTTGAAATGAGCATGATAGGTGAATTAAATTTCATCCTCGATTTACATATCAAGCAACTAGAAGATGGCATCTTTTTTAACCAATTTAAAAACATTAAGGAAATGCTGAAGAAGTTCGGTCTAGAAGATTCCAAACACATCAAAACTCCTATGAAACAAAGCTAGACTTGTCACACAAGGATACAACCAATAAGAAGGAATCGATTTCTATGAAACCTATGCTCTCGTAGCAAGATTAGAATCTATAAGAATCCTCCTTGCGTATGCTTGTGCACATGACTTTAAAATTTTTCAAATGGATGTCAAAAGTGCTTTCTTAAATGGTTTTATAAACGAAGAAGTCCATGTCTCCCAACCTCCCGGCTTTGTCGATTTAGAAAAACATAACCATATATTCAAACTCAAAAAGGCTCTTTATGGTCTTAAACAAGCACCCAAAGCTTGGTACGATAGACTGAAGGCCTTCCCCCTTAACCATAAGTACACCATGGACTTGGTAGATAACATTCTATTTACCAAGAAAAGAGACTCACATATCATCATTGTCCAAATTTATGTGGACGACATCATCTTCGGATTAACTTGTCAAGATCTTTGCGATGATTTTCTAGAATCATGCACGACGAGTAAGAAATGAGGCAGAACCGGCTGAACAGTACAACAATTTAAACTTGAATTTTAAACTTCAATATCCACATTTCCAACCAAATTCAACCTATACCAGATAATAGACCTTAAAGGTTGACCTTAAGGGAAATCTAATCATTAGATCTTAACCAAAATAGAAGTAAAAGCATTTATTCTACTCTCATCAAAATTCTATAAATAGGCTTCTTATGCCAAACACTCATTCACTCATATCTTAAGAAAAAAATTACTAACCTTGAAATGACAAAGTCAAACAATAAGAGTATCAATGAGTTCAAACGTACCGCTAGAATAAGTGTTTGTGCTTGTTGCTTCATTAACCCTCGACCCGATTTTCCTCCCTATCAAAACTTGTATCCGCCCACCGATTACCAAACGGTTCCTCCATCAACCCCGATTGTATCTCCACCTCTCTCTCCCATCACATCCCCAGGAATCTCACCGAGCAAACTCTTGAACACTCCCAAGACAACTCCTCTACCATTGACCTCCCCTCCACCGACACCATCTCAACCGTCTAAACAATCCTCTCCTCTAGCCATTAACTTAGACCCGTTGAACTAATCTTTTCTACTCCTCCCACGTTACCTCACACATTCTTTGATTCTCTTGAGGAATTACCTCCACGAACCACCAATCCACCACCACTACGACCATCGTTTGATTCAATCGAGCGTTTGGCTAACCAACCCCCACCACCTCCCGCCATGGAACCACCTTTTCTGCCTTTGCCACCACACCTTCCGCCATTGGGATCCAATAATCCCTTTCCCATGCTCACTCATGAAATGTTTTGTGATCATTGTCAACGTACGCAAGTCATTGTCAACGATCTCCTTAAGGAAATGAGGTTCATCCTCAATCATATTCTTGAGCGCCTCGACATCCTCGCCCACAAAAACAACTCTTAGATTAGCTTAACGTAGGAAATGAATAAAATTATCTTTGTACTAAAAAGAACTAATCCTTGTTCTTAGTTTTTCCCATTTTTGTATTAGATCTAATGTCTCAAATATGGTCGATCTTTTTATTACACGGAATGATTGTTCTATAAGATGATTATGTTGTGGCTGTGTTTATTTCCTGCAAAATACCTTAATTACATTTGTACTAACCATTTTCAAAAAGTCAAAATCTTGAATTTATGTACAGTAGCCGGTTCCATCGACTATAAAAGCCGGTTCCCTGTCTCAGAGAGAACCATCCAGGCCAGTTCTACAGTAGCAGATTTCTGCCTCTTGCTTCTAAATCTTGTCTTGTAGGTACTCTCAAAGCAAGGGGAGCCTACACCAAATTGATTCACTAACCTTTTTCTTTGTAGCATTACATTCCCTCTTTTGGAGGATGCCTCCGTCAAGGGGGAGCATTGAAATTTGATTCTCTCTGAATCAACTCCTATTACGGCATTCGATTCGCTTTGGATTGACTCACGATTATACCATTTGCATTCGATTCTCTTTGAATCAACTTCCATCAGTACTTATTATAGTGTTACATAACCAATCTTTTTGTTTCGACAAAAAGAGGGAGAAGGGAAGTAAAAAGTCCATAATTTTTACTTGTAACAATCTTATGTTTTGTCATCAACAAAAAGGGAGAGATTGTTAATACAAATAAACCAGTAAAAAACATTTATTTTTATCTTACGATCTTCTCGTGTTTTATCGATAACAAAACATAAATCGTTACAAGTAATCATTTAAACATGTATCACTTAAACTAACCATTTACACATGTATTTTTCATTTCTTATTTACATCATTAAGACATAATCATCTTACATATCTTAGAGAAATCTACCAAGATTACACATAATCTTTTAAGATTTGGCAATCTAAAATTCGGATTTTGTGTCAGGCTGCCGGTTCCATCACTTAACACTGACCGGTTCCATCTTTCTAAAGTAACCGGATAGAACCGGGCTACAGGGCAGCCGGTTCCATAGGCTTACAACGGCCGGCTCCCTTCTACAAATGGAACCTGCAGAACCGTGCTACAGTGCAGTTTTAGGCCTAAATACCAAGCCATTTCTCATGTTTTACTCACCAATTCTCATTCTAATCTCTTTAAAAATTTGATCATTCTCTCATTTTCAGTTCTAGATAGTTTCATATATCCTTTGTAGGTAATTCTCTTTGTAGAAGAAATTGCTGAAATAGCATATGAGACGATCAAAGTTCAAGCAACCTTGTTTCGCATCTCCATCACATTATCAAGATCATATTTTTGTATCTTGTACATCATTTAGTAGTTATAGTATCATTCATCATCCTTGTAAAAGAAGTGTGATTGCATTGGGTTGATTCTACCTTTGTTAGAATCCGATATTTAGCTTTGTACCGTTAAAAGGTGTAAGCGACGTTGTGAGGCTTCTCCGTCGGATAAAGGAGATTAGTGACTAGTGTTTACGAACTCTTGAGTAGGTGACTCGGGGAGTGGAGTAGGGTAAGAAAGGTGTCCTTGTAGCTGAACTACTATAAACGTTTGTGTCTTGGTTTTATCTTTCTTAGTCTTTACTCTTTACTTATTTTTCATTTCCTATTTACATCATTGATGACACAATCATCTTACCATACCTTAAAGAAATCTACCAAGATTACACATAATCTTTTAAGATTTGGCAATCTAAAATTCGGATTTTATGTCAGGCTTCCGGTTTCATCACTTAACACTGTCCGGTTCCATCTTGCTAAAGGAACCGGATAGAACCGGGCTACAGGGCAGCCGGTTCCATAGGCTTATAACGACCGGTTCCCTTCTGCAAATGGAACCGGCAAAACCGTGCTACAGTGCAGTTTTAGGCCTATACATACCAAGCTATTTCTCATGTTTTACTCACCAATTTTCACTCTAATCTCTCTAACAATCTGATCATTCTCTCATTTCAGTTCTAGATAGTTTCATACATCCTTTGTAGGTAATTCTCTTTGTAGAAGAAATTGCCGAAATATATTACGAGACGATCAAAGTTCAACCAACCTTGTTTCGCATCTCCATCACATTATCAAGATCATATTTCTGTATCTTGTACATCATTTAGTAGTTATAGTATCATTCAGCATCTTTGTAAAAGAAGTGTGATTGCATTGGGTTGATTCTACTTTTGTTAGAATCCGGTATTTAGCTTTGTACCGTTAAAAGGTGTAAGCGACGCTGTGAGGCTTCTCCGCCGGATAAAGGAGATCGGTGACTAGTGTTTACGAACTCTCTAGTACGTGACACAGGGAGTAGAGTTGGGCTAGGAAGGTGTCCTTGTAGCCGAACCACTATAAACGCTTGTGTCTCGGATTTATCTTTCTTACTCTTTACTTACTTTACTTGCATTTCATACTTACTTCTTATATCATGCAAACATCAATATTGTCAACTTCACATAAATTCAAGACTAACCTTTTAAAAGTAAATTTAAAAACGATAAAACTATTCAACCCTCCTTTTAGTTTTCCACAACTTATATTGTACAACGACACAAATAAATAATACTAATAATAATACTCCCTCCATTCCAAAATTATTGTCCCCCGACAGAAAACACACAGTTTAAGAAAAATGCATTTATTATTGCTTTCTCTTACTTTTTAGCAGAAAACCGGTTTTATACTTAGCTAATTAATTAAAGTCTTCTATAAAGTTTATAATAATAATATCATATAAGGATAATATAATAAACTTTATCAAACTTCTTTATCTATTTTTAGTCGCGGACAATTAAATCAGAACATCTCAAAAAGTAAACGTAAACTATTAATTTAAGACAAAAGGAGTAATATTTTAGGGGACTAAAATCCTCTAAAATTGTTTCAACATGATTCCATGTTGACCAATCAAATACAAAAACATTTTGTTAATATTAAGTAACCTATCTATGTGTGTATTGATCCTATAAACAGCCTACTGGAGTAGCAGTTGGATCTTTAATCCAACAGATCTAATTAGGCTGCCCACTATCGTTGAAGGTCCCGACTTACACTTTCCGACGCCACATCAGTTTTCTCTCTCCGACAACCTACAACCGACCTTTTTCCACTATGAGAGACCTTCATTTTTTTATTTTTTATTTTAACAACAAAAACATTACAAATAAAACTCTAAATAAAAAAAACATTTTCACTTAACAATAAAAAATACATGAAGGGCCTAATATGTAAATTGTATATCTATTAAAAAATTAAAAATATATATATAATTCTTATCTTCCCTACAAACCCCCCCACACACACACAACACAAACACAGCCATAAACACACACAAAACCACACACTACAATACACACAAAACACAAAGAAAAAGAAAAAAAAGAAGGATGCACACGACACCGGTCGTGCAGGCGATTAAAATTGGTTTCGGTCTCCGGCGACCGAATGGACGACCGACTAACCGCTACGGTGGCGACCGACGGCGACCGAATCGGTCGTCCGGCCCGTAGTGACTAGCCTTAGGAATCACAAAGCAATTGGATCGTTAATCCACCAATATAAAACCTCATGATATTCTTATATTAAGTGCTTTTCTTAAAGACTTTTTATATCAAAACAAACTCCATTTGTATACCTCAATATAATAAACATAGTGGTTTGAATAACCGCATCAATAAAAGCAAAACCTGGCATGATTGTTAATGTTGACCTTATCAGGCCACAAGAGAAGGTGATGTTGTAGATCACTAGGATGGTTTAATTCGCCATTCCCCACTAAGTTTTATTCCAACGCGAATCTCCAAGATATACTTTGATTTGGACTCGCTCATTAGTTATTGCACTTAACCTTATCGCCTATGGGAGCTTGATTTGAGTCATCAATGCACTTCTTCATGGAAGAAACTTAGTTGTCATTCTATACTACTAACCACACGGTTATCCATGAGTTGCGGTGACGGGTATCCGCGTGATTATATTTTTCGATGATACCAAGGTCTTTTTGACGGACCACTTTTGTAAAATGAAAAGAAAATAGTTCAACGGAGGTTATTAATCGAAATTAGCTTGTTTTCGTACTTATGCATTTAGTAACATTATAAAAAGCTTATACATATTCATTGTATTGACTTATAGTTTTACTAACGAGGATATAGACTCGCGCTTCGCTGCAGGACGATTAGCGGGCGTCGTTTTAGGTTGGCGGAAGTAGATCCGGTGGTGATTTCCGTTGTCGTTGCGATATTTCAGTGTTATTATGACGAACGGACCGATAACCCCAAGAGCTATTTTTGTAAATTGCAAAAAAAAGTTAACGGTCGTTAAGAAACGACCGATCCCAAAGACTATTTTCGTAAATTCTAAAAAAAAACTAACGGTCGTTACTACCGATCCCAAGGACTATTTTCGTAAATTAAAAAAATAAAACTAACGATCGTTACTTAACAGCCGTTAGTGGTGGGATGGGGTATTTTGTAATTTTTTTTTAAATGAGGGTAGTTTTCGTAATTTGACACATAGTGCGAGGGGGTATTTCATAAATACCCGAGGAGCTATTTCGTAAATATCGGCGGGGTAACGGGGCAGACCGGATCGGGTCGACCCGACACATTAAATGCACCCGGGTCGAATAACCGGAGCGAAACGGGTCGACCCGGCGCATTAAATGCACCCGGGTCGGGTCGACCGACGCATTTAATGCACCTGAATGCAAAAAGCAATCCTTGTATTTGTATAGACTTATAATAATTATAATTATAATTAGAGTAAACTGCAAAAATCATCCTTGTGGTTTCTACTTTTCGGCATTAATCATCCCTAACCGATACTATTGGCACTAATCATCCCCGAGTAATGAAACGTTCGGCAAAAATCATCATTGTGTGTTTTAAATGACATAATTACCCTCCATATGTTTAAACCACATGGATGATTTTTGCAGTTTACTAAAAAAACTAATGTTACAATTATTATTATTATTATTATTATTTTTTTATTTTTATTTTTTTTATATATTCTTTTAACCATCACTTCGTTAGAATAATAGAGATTACAACAAATTGGAGAGAAGCCGAGATACTATCTGGCCCCCCACTCCTTTAGCAATGGAATAACTAATCCTATTAAAAATGTGAACAACAGCGCGGGCCCCAATATCTTGAGCCATGGAAAACTTCCGGACCCGCTTCAGTGAAGTAACCGCGTCTTTCTCAAGTTCCCCAAAAGAAGAAAACGAGAAAGGGAGAAATCCGTATCCAATATCTGCACATTTAGTCATATTTTATTTTATAAATCATTTTATTATTATTATTATTATTTATTTTTTCATTATTATTATTATTATTATTATTATTATTATTATTATTATTATTATTATAAATCATTTTGTTTGTAATTTACTTATTTTATTTTATACATATTTGGGCATAAATAATCCTTGTGTGTTTTAAATGACATGATTACCCTCAATAATTAGTGGCGAGGGATGATTTTTGCCGAACGTTTCATCGCTCAGGGATGATTTTTGCAGTTTACTCTTATAATTATAATTAGACATTTTTAGTTTTGAAAGGCAATCAAATATACACATTTTCACATTAGTTAGTTTTGACTAGGGTATTTATTCGATATTCATTAACCAGAGTATTTATTAGTTTTGTTGGTTTTTTATTTCATAGCAAAAGTGATACATTCTCATATTAAGTAAGTTTGCTGTCTCAATTTTTTAACCTTTTTATTTTGAGAAAGTCCAAAATACATTATAATGTATTGTAGTATAGGTATATTCCAAGTAACTGTATTCTTTTTTTCTTTCTTTTTTTGATATTATATATTAGAGGTGGCAATCTTGACCTAAAAATAAAATAATGAGTTTAATTAGGTCATTTTTTTAAATATTTAGGTCATTTGGTTCTTTAAGTTGAATAAAGTTTGGGTCCAATGGGCTTTTAAACATACTTTTAATTTAAATGAATAGGTTCAATGGGTCATAGGAATGGGTCGAATGGGTCGACCCGGTTAAACTTTAACTTAATTAGTTACAACTTCTTAAAAAGTGATATACCATAATAATAACTTTTTTTGCGTTTATATTTTTTTTGAACGTTTTCGTCTATTTTTTTACGTTTTCGTCAAATTCTTACGTTTTCGTCTGTTATTTTACGTTTTCGTCATATTTCTTACGTTTTCGTCAAATTCTTACGATTTTGTCCATTTTTTACGTTTTCGTCAAATTTCTTACGTTTTCACCCGTTTTTTTACGTTTTCGTCTGATTACTTACGTTTTTGTCTGTTTTTCCGTTTTCGTCCGATTTCTTACGTTTTTGTCTGTTTTTTACGTATTCGTCTGTTTTTTTACGTTTTGTCCGATTTCTTACGTTTCCGTCCATTTTTTTACGTTTTCGTCCGATTTCTTACGTTTTCGCCCGATTTCTTACGTTTTCGTCTGTTTTATACGTTTTCGTCTGTTTTTTACGTTTTCGTCCGATTTCATACGTTTTCGTCATATTTCTTACGTTTTCGCCCGTTTTTTTACGTTTTCGTCCGATTACTTACGTTTTCGTCTGTTTTTTTACGTTTTCGTCCGATTTCTTACGTTTTCGTCTGTTTTCTTACGTTTTCGTCTGTTTTTTTATGTTTTCGTCCGATTTCTTACGTTTTCGTCATATTTCTTACGTTTTCGCCCTTTTTTACGTTTTCGTCCGATTACTTACGTTTTCGTCTGTTTTTTTACGTTTTCATCCGATTTCTTACGTTTTCGTCTGTTTTCTTACGTTTTCGTCCGATTTTTTACGTTTTTGTCTGTTTTCTTACGTTTTCGTCCGATTACTTACGTTTTCGTCTGTTTTTTTACGTTTTCTTCCGATTTCTTACGTTTTCGTCTGTTTTCTTACGTTTTCGTCCGATTTCTTACGTTTTTGTCTATTTTCTTACGTTTTCATATGTTTTTTACGTTTTCGTCCGATTTCTTATGTTTTCGTCTGTTTTTTTACGTTTTCGTCCGATTTCTTACGATTTCGTCTGTTTTTTACGTTTTCGTCTGATTTCATACGTTTTCGCCCGATTTATTACGTTTTTGTCTGTTTTCTACGTTTTCGTCATATTTTTTATGTTTTCGTCCGTTTTTTTACGTTTTCGTCCGATTTCTTACGTTTTCGTCCATTTGTTTACATTTACGTCTGTTTTCGTTCGTTTTCGTACGTTCTCGTCTATTTTTTTACGTTATCGTCCGTTTTTGAAAGCAAATAAAGACGTATAAAACGTAAGAAAGCGAAGAAAGTGGTAAAAAAAACAAAAGGAAACGTCCAAAAAGGAAGAAAACGAAAAAGTAGGAAATCGGACGAAAGCGTAAGAAATGAGACGAAAACGTAAGAAATCGGACGAAAACGTAAAAAACAGACCAAAACGTAAGAAATCGGACGAAAACGTAAGAAATCTGACGAAAACGTAAAAAAACAGACGAAAACGTAAAAAAACAGATGAAAACGTAAGAAATCTGACGAAAACATAAAAAGGGCGAAAACGTAAAAAAACGAACGGAAACGCGAGAAAACGGACGAAAACGTAAGAAATCGGACGAAAACGTAAAAAACAGACGAAAACGTAAAAAATCAGACGAAACGTAAAAACGGACGAAAACTTAAGAAATCGGACAAAAACGTAAGAAATCGGACGAAAACGTAAGAAATCGGACAAAACGTAAAAAAACGGACGAAAACGTAAGAAATCGGACGAAAACGTAAAAAAAGGAAAAAACCGACGAAAACGCAAAAAAACTGACGAAACGTATAAAACGTTCAAAAATGTATGAAAACACCATAATTTAGTGGGTCGACCCGACCCGACCCGTTCGACCCATGACCCATTTGACCCATTCTTAAAGCATGACCCATTTGACCCATGACCCGTTCGACCCAAAACCCATTTGACCCATGACCCAAACCGACCCATTTGCCACCTCTATTATATATATACATTACAATCATCAGACACTTTTAGGCCTTACTTTTGGGCCTGACGTTCGACTGGCGTTGGGTCCACACATACAGGCCCAACGCCAGTCGAACGTCAGGCCCAAAACAGGCGAAATTTGGAACCATTATTTTCCAAAGCATATGCCTAAAGTTTTACTTAGCATGTGATGCATGCATTCGTTGGAGAACAAATGTTTATGTTCATTTGAGCATAAAAGGATTTCATTCGCATGTTTTGATGCTTATATGCATCTAAAAAGTAAAAACAGTTCTTATACTATATTGATGTGTTCAAAAGCTTTAAATTTAAAAGACTGAAAATATCGATTTATTATATGAAAACACACGGGTAAACGTATAACCCACGTATGTAGTATAATCTTTTTAGGTAAGAACAGGTCGTTCACAGGGATTTGCGTAGTGTTCGAATAATCAGATGAAAAATAAACTTTAACAAACTTAAAATAAACTTAACTGAATTCAAATAATGAGAAAGATGACTACTCGGATAATTTCATATAACTCATAAGCAATGATGATAGTTACGATCTTAAACTTAGGACTTTAATTTATAAAAAGGGTTTTCTCGTCAGAAAATATTTCACAAATTAACTCGTTTAACTTAAGACTTATATTTAGCTAACTCGATCAAATGTGTCACTCAAATAATCCAGTTACTATTATATCAAATCTATTTTGTTTATCAAATAACATAGGTGGATTTCTCGTCACAAATGATAAAGATCATAGACAAATCTTTAAAACTGTATAATTCATAACGGGTCTTTCGACCTATACCGGTGTGAGTATATAATCAAAGTTGATAAGATTGGACACGATAGAAATTTAACATAAGCTTAAGATTAATAAGATCATAATTATACCAAACGCTTATTCATTATATTATTTTCACCGAGTAGTCATGAGAGATTTAGCTTCTCATGGCTATGAAGTTCATAACAAAATTAAGAAGGATAACAAGAAACATACTATGTCCGGGTAAGAATATTGATCAAACTCTACCCGTAACAAGTATAGAATCGTAGTACAACCTTTATTCCTTCTAAATATTATGATGTTCTTCTTCGTTCTTCGTGGTTTGATCTTCAATCTTCAACTTCAAGTGTTTATGAAGTGAAATGTGATTGAGGGAATTGAGAGGAATAATAATGATTTGATGAAGAGATGATTGAGTTTGAGATATGAAAAAGTGTGTGAAATTCGTCTCTATTATAGGCTGAAATTGGGTCGAAGTGCGGCGCACAAGAAATATTGTGCGGCGTACTTTGGTTAAGTCGGTGGGAATTTCATTAATGTTGCTAGGATGTGCGCGCACAAAGTAAATTGTGCGGCATACTTGATGAGTTAATGCAAACTTCATTTAATTATCTTTTATTCTTGGACTAGGTAGGAAGTGTGGCGCACAAAGGAAATGTGCGGCGTACTTTTGGACTTTTTCAGCTTTGGTCCTTTCTTTTCTTCTATCTTGCTTCTCAATAACTATAAACACTTGATCTCTGTTCTTTTTGAGCTTGGGATATCTTCAAGTGAACCTGCATATAAATTATGCTATTAAGTATTGAAAGCTCACGAGAAATAATAAAATATATATAAATAACGCCGCCAAAAACATGTATAATTAAGGCGTTATCAGCATAATTGTCGGTTTTTTCGTAAGACCAAACCGGACCGAGGACCGAAAATAAGGAAAATGACGGACCGAAGACGGGACCGAAATAGGTTCGGTCCGGTCGGTCAGGTTCGGGCCAGTTTCTCAGTTCGGTCCGGTCCGCGTTCCATTTTGCTCACCTCTAATCTCAGGTCCCCGCTGGGCACGAAGGGTGAGCATCTAGTCTACAATGTTTAACCCCCAACTATCCTTATGACCCATTTAGTGCCAATAATCCCACATCATGGCTGCAAACTCCCCTATAAGAGTTTTCCCGAAGTTTATAAGTACATATCATACTATAGGCAGAGATATGGACAATCCCTACACTATGGACAGTTGCCAACCTATCTCTAGTACCTGGTTAACCCATAATTCAACTGGTAAGCCTGCTATAAGGTCTAACAGGATCTACACTAGCATCAATACTAGTAAATCTCAGGGATCATGCAATAGACAAATAGGATATCCTATAAACGATAATTCAACAGGAAACTTAACATCAAAACCATAACAAATTCATAACAAGGCTAGCACTTAAAGTGCTTAGCCACTCATGCTACAGATTACACAAGAAATAAATGAAGAATCCATGAATTGAGAAAACATATTGTTGTTACAAATCTGTTGATGAATGAATAATACAATAAATAAGATAAATGATCTCTCCCTTGAACTAAGTGGTGAATGAGCCAAAATCGTTCTCCTTTAGAAGCCCTAGATGTTCCTTAGAACTCCTTGTGAGTGAATGATACGTATGAGCAGATATTAAGGCTTTATTTATATTATTCGTCTCAACTATGACGTAGTTGAGGGTAGTAACTACGCCATAGTTATGTTGAGTCAGGCTTTCCTCTTGCAAGCTAAGTGTAGCTACGACGTAGTTAAAGTGGCCAACTACGCCGTACTTATGAATAGACTTTACTTTTTCGATACTATGGGTAACTACGGCGTAGTTGTATCGGGGTAACTACGTCGTAGTTGCTTCTAAGCTTGCATGGATTCTTCAATGGAACTACGACGTAGTTAAATGTTGTGACTACGCCGTAGTTGTGACTTGCCAGCATAACTTCTTCACTTAACTTGTTTAATTCTCGTGTCTTTTCGCTCCAACATCCATATTTTCCTGTAAACAAAATATAAAGTGTTTAAGTACATATTTTAATCACAAATGGACAATTATAAATGTTTTACAAGGGATTTTGATACAAAAAGGTATTCAGTATGTGATGTTATCAGTAACAAACACAAGCTAGAGCAAATCTCTTTAACTTTTCTTAGCAATGAAAGCTCAGCTATTATTTAAAACAAAGTTCTACCCAAACTCAGAGACCCCAGAAGTTTCCTTATTCCATGTACCTTCAGCAAAACTTTCTCTTGCAACGCCTTGGCCGATCTTGGCGCTAGCATTAATCTTATGCCATTTTCTCTCTATGCAAAATTATCTCTCAAAACTCTCAAACCAACTAAAATAAGCGTAGGATTGGCAGACCGATCATTCCAATATCCTATTCAGTGTTGCAAAAATCGGTCTAGGCGACCGATTAATAGGCGCCTAAGCGGTGATTAACCGCCTCGATTTTCACTAATAGGCCTTATTAATCGATTTGCTTAAAAATCGATCAACATACCGAGTAATCGGATAAAAATCGGCCAAGTCGGGCATAAATCGGCCAAATCAGACAAAAAATGGCTAAATCGGCCAACTCGATTACGGATCGAAATCGGCCAAATCGGTGATAAATCGCCAAATCGGACAAAAATAGCTAAATTGGGTAAATCGGGCATATATTTTCAAAATTTAACAATTATATATATATAAAGTCAAATCCGATTAATCCCCGCTTAACCGATTAATCGTTAGGCGGTACCCGACTGCCTAGCTAGCGCCTAGCGATTTTTCCAATAGGATTCCTATTGGAATAGCTGAAAACTTGCTAGTTAAAGTTGGTAAATTCACTTTCCATGTGGATTTTGTTATTCTTGAAATGAAGGAAGATACTAAAGTTCCTCTTATCCTAGGAAGACCTTTCCTACATACCATAGACGCAGTAATTCGCGTAAAACAAAAACAACTCAATCTTGGAGTTAACTCAGAACGTATGGTCTTTTCTATCGATTCCGCAATGAAACATTCCTATTCAAATGACGATACATGTTTTAGTATTGATGTCATTGATGAAATCTTAGAAGAAGAATTCGATGCTCTACTCGATGAAGGAACCAAAATCCTTTATTCTATCGAAGGAACTCCTCTAGAAGATAAAATCTTTGCTGAGTTTGATGAATTCATAGCCATGAATATCGAAGAAAATACTAAACCCGAAATCAATGAAGAAGAAATAACCTTTAAAAAATCACATTCAGTACAGATTATAAAATCAAGAAATCTCTTAAAGAACCTCCTACGGATCTTGAACTCAAACCCCTTCTTGATCACCTAGAATACGCATCCTTAGAAGAACCTTCTTTTCTTCATGTAATCATTTCATCTCAGCTTTCTGAATAAAATAAAGAAAAGCTCATCACTGTTCTTAAAAGACACAAGCAAGCCTTTGCTTGGAAAACAACAAACATTCCTGGTATCTGTCTATCTTTCTGTTAACATAAAATTCAACTTCTAGATGACAAAAAACCAGTTATTCAAAAACAAAGAAGATTAAACCCAAACATGCAAGAAGTAGTTAAAAAGAAATAGTTAAACTCCTCGATACAGGTATTATATATCCAATCGCTGATAGCCTTTGGGTAAGCCCCATCCACTGTGTACCAAAGAAAGGTGGTATCACAGTAGTCACAAACGAAAAAGATAAACTTGTCCCAACTAGAACCATTATGGGTTGGCGAGTTTGTATCGACTATCGTAAACTTAATGAAGCAAAAACAAAAGATCACTTTCTGTTGCCAGTCATGGATCAAATGTTAGAAAGACTCAAAGGAAATAAATACTTCTGTTTTCTCGATGGTTTTTTGGATATTTTCAAATACCGATAGATTCTATGAACCAAGAAAAAACAACCTTCACATGCCCTTTCAGAACATACGCTTATAGGAGAATGCCTTTTGGTCTTTGCAATGCACCCGCTACTTTTCAAAGGTGCATGTTAGCAATCTTTCATGACATGATCGAAGAATCTGTAGAAGTATTCATGGATGATTTCTCCATCTTTGGAAACTCTTTCGATAATTGTCTCCATAATCTCAAACGTTGTAAAGATGCAAGTCTTGTCCTAAATTGGGAAAAATGTCACTTCATGATAAAAGAAGGAATTGTTCTTGGACATAAAGTATCCGGAGCAGGACTTGAAGTTTACAAATCAAAATTGACGTCATATCTAAACTTCCACCCCCACTAATGTGAAAGACATTAGAAGCTTTTGGGACATGCCGGATTTTACCGACGTTTCATAAAAGACTTCTCAAAAATTGCCCGTCTTTTAACAAGATTTTTTAAAAAAGATACTTCATTCGATTTCGATGATGAATGTCACAAAGCATTCAATTCTTTAAAAGAAAAACTCACATGCACTCCAGTAATCATGAGCCCGAATTAGAATCTTCCATTCTAACTAATGTGTGATGAAAGTGATTTCGCAGTTGAAGCAGTCTTAGGACAAAAAGATGGAAAACATTTTCACCCCATCTATTTTGTAAGTAAAACTCTAAATGCAGCTCACCAAAATTATAAAGTAACAGAAAAAGAACTCATGGCTATAGTTTTTGCATTTGATAAATTGAGACCCTATATGGTGTTATCCAAAACAGTTGTCTCCACCGATCACTCAGCTCTTAGACATCTCTTCAAAAAGCAAGATGCTAAACCACGTCTCATACGTTGGATATTGCTATTGCAAGAATTTGATATAGAAATAAAAGACAAAAAAGGTACAGAATATGTAGCCGTTGATCACTTATCTCGAATTGAAAATGATGAGACAAGTGAAGACGATGAAATTGATAATAACCTTCCTGGTGAAACCCTTATGGAAATTTGTACAAAAGAAATACCATGGTTCGCAGACTTTGAAAACTATTTGGTAGGTAAAATTATACCTAAAAGGATGATGTATCAACAGAAAAATAAATTCTTCTCTGACCTAAAAAATTACTTTTGGGAAGAACTCACACCATTCTTTCCCAAAAATGAATCAGCGAAGATAGAGTCTAGCTAATGACTGAAAAAAATTAAGCACTTCTCGGGTGGCAACCCGTGCTTTCTCTCCTTTCAACTTAAGTGTGGAGGAGAACCATGTATAAATAAAAAAAATCGAAAAAACCAAAAAAACCCCAAAAATATTTTCTTTTTTTGTGTTTTGTTTGTTTATTTTTGCAGGTAAAAGAATATAAGAAAAAAAAGATGCCCGCTTACGGATAGCTCTCTCGCAGCTATACTCTCTTATGCCCCGGGAAGTCTCGTTTTCCCTTAATTTTTCCTATTTTTATATTTATCAGTTTTCACATTTAGGGTAATGTTCAGCTTAAGTGTGGAGGAGGAGTCAAATAGAAAAAATTAAATATATCATTTCCCTTGATGTTTGCCCTGTAATCTGGCCATGTTTTAACTGATATTTTATAAAATTTAATATATAGTTTTTCTGCCAAAAATAAAAAATGTATCTCACTTAGTAAGGCAATTCCACTCGGATTGACATTATAACCAGCACAAAATAATCCACTAAATTGTGAGATAAATTCTAGCCTTTGATGCATACTTATTGCATATTTTATGAGAGTGTCGGTAATTTAGTAGCTTTAGAACTTGTGCTTGATTATCATTTACTAGACGGTAGTGAGGTTAATTTATAGACAAATTCGCATGATAAGAGGTAAAATAATACCCATGTAATCCCGCTATTCTGCAACACTCACTTTAAGTGCTAAAATCTCCCAAGTACAATATGCTCAATGTTTAAGTTTTGTGCCAGCCTTAGTTATCGTTATTGTTATCGTTTGGTATTAAAAAAACAAGAAAAACGTAATATGTTATGTTGTTAGAAGGCTTTGGCTTGGCACATGAAATTTCATTATGTTTCCCATTTTCACCCACATCATATTTCTGCATTATGCCTCTTTGAGATTTTGTGTGGTGCTCACGCCCCCATCGGTCATGTTTATGTATCTTGTACAAGCATATGGTAGCTATCTAGATTATGTATGTGCAAATTGAGTGATCTCACAAATAAAAATCCTATATGAGTGACTTGCGTGAATAAATATATCCATTATGTGATGTGCTTATGTTACATGTCTATGCCTGAAAAGTTATTAAATTAGATAAACACTTATGAAAATAAAAATTGATTTTTCTCCACGTTCACGATAAATGAATCTTATTTTCTCGCTTTGATTGCTTGAGGGCAAGCAATAAATAAGTATGGAGGGATTTTATAACGCCTTAATTATACATATTTTCGGTGGCGTTATTGTATATATTATTAGCATTTCTCATGAACTTTTGATACTTAATAGCATGAAATATGTGCAGGTTCACTTAAAAATAGTTCGAGCATAAAGTATTAAATATACAAGTGTTTATACCGTATGGAAGTCAAGCTAAAAGAAAGAAATAAATAAAGTCCAAGAAATTGTAAAAGTGCGCCGATTTTACTTCTTTGTGCGTCGCACTTCTACATGAAGTCAACGAAACAGTCTAAGCCAATGTGCACTGTACTCTCCAAAATGTGTGTCGCACGTGTCTCTAGTATTTATGAAACTTTGCCGCCAAGTAGTAAAGTACGCCGCACAAATTAGCTGGTGCGTCGCACTTCCCCTCCTGAACAGCCTATAAATACCAGGCAGTCATTCAGCCATAACACATTAATCAAGAACCAATCAATCATCAATATAAGTCACGAATATTCTAGAAGAAGAATACCAAGAAGACGGGTTATAATTACATAGAATAAAAAAGAGTTATATAGTTCGGTTATGGTAATCGAATTACTTGCGACACCTTGTGTAATCCATTATCATTCTGAATCTTGTATGTCTCTTATTACTCTCTTTATCCTTGTTATTATGAACTTGGTAGCCATAAGACGTTAAACCTCCTATGACTACTCAGATATGTTAATATAATAAAGAAGCGTTTAGTAATATTATGATCTTGTCAATCTCATGTTTGTATTGAAATCCTATTGTATTAAATCTTATAAACTTTGTTTATCACTTTTGATTATATATGCATAATGGTATAGGTCGAAAGACCCATTGTGTATTATATGGTTTTAACGATTTTTCTATGAATCTTTATCATTTGGTTAGAGGAATCCACTTATGTTAATTGATAAACAAAATAGATTTGATATCATAGTGCCTTGGTTAATTGGGTGACACACTTCACTAAGTCAATCGAATATAAGTTTTGGGTTAAAACGGATAATATGTGAAAACGCTCTTTTGACGAGAAAATTGAGATCATGATTATCACCATCGCTACTGAATTGTATGAACTATCCGAGTAGTTATATCTCCTTATTATTGAATTTCCTTGTTATCATTATTTGTCCAAAAGTTATTATTATTTGTCTTAAATCCTTTTGATTATACGAACATAAATAAATCCTTGTGGATCGACTTGGTCTTACTTAAAATATTATACTACATACGTGTGTTATACTTTACCCGTGTGTTGGTTTAAAATTCGGTGAAACTAGTATTATAAATTTAAAGCTTTTACAACACATCAACCTTTAACATTATTGAGGTCACTGAATGAACAGTCATTCGGTGAGTTATATTCAAGTGCCCAACCTGAGTCTATAAGAAAGACTCAACCATTCAGTGAGGCGACACTTAGTGAATGAAGTCCCTGAGCCAAAGAAGAAGATAATGGGTTCAGTGAGTTGTGGCAATACGCTCACTGAACCCCATACGATCTCCTCAACTTTGGAAGACCCTGAAGACAAAATTCTAAAGAATAGACGGGATATGTTTAAATCGATAAGATCAAGTACTTATCCACCTAAAGTCAAACTATTCAGAATAGGGTATAAGAACAAGGTTAGTGTCATCACTGACCTTAGAAAGTGTGTTTGTCCCATTCCTAGATTAGAATGTGTGATAGAGATAAGTCTACGAATGTACTTGTCCAATCAACTTGGGGACACACACTTATCACCCATGTGGGTATGACCCTACCTTAGCACTATAAATATAGAAGTCTTGTAAAGGAGTAGGTTAAGTTTGTGCACTCAATGTTGTATCATTCACAAATAACCTACTCCTCCAAAATCAACTAAGTCCCTGAACTAGTTCAGTTGGTTAGCATAGTTGCCAGCTTAGCATAATACTTTGATTTATGCTAAGTTGTTAGTGAAGAGATCACACACACATACATTGTCATTCAATCCCCCATTGTTGTTCAGCAAACAATAGGGTATAATTCTTAATAAGATTTATAAAGAATTAAACGTTGAAAAAGTTTTATGTTCTTTACTTATTTATCTTTATCTATATCAAAACTGTTTTCAATACATTACTATCAAGCCATGAGTTAGTTTATCATAACTTTATAGTTATTGTTAACTAACTCAAAAGAAATAACATAAACATTATTAAAAATAAATTAAAATATAATTCATTAAGTGTGTTACCATGTTTAATATCATCATAATTGTTAAATAAAAAGCATCAGAAACTGTTTTATACAAAGGCTTTTGGCACGTATTGTTTAACAACTATATCATCATAATTGTTAAACAATTTCATAAACAAAGGCTTTTGGCACGTATTGTTTAGTATGTTTGTGATACAATGTTATGCATATATTACATGTGTTTGGATAATAGTTTACTTTTTTAATATGTATTTAAATATGGAATTGATCATGCATATATATTTCTTAAATATAGATTCAAAAATAAGGCTCCCTCAATAATATGATCAACAAGTTGGTCTACCCGTGCTCCGCTGCGAGACGGTTAGCCAACGGCATTTGGGGCTAGCCGTGAGCGCTATTGCTGATTGCCGTTGTCGTTGTGCCATTTTAGTTTTATTATGTTGTTCATAGACCAGGGATTCAAAATGATTTACATTTCAGTTTTACAAAAGAATTATTCACAAAAACATATTGCCATTGACATATCCTCTAAATAGCTGCAGTAATAAGTTTATCCAAAATGTGCGCACTTGGTGCTACTACGCCACAACTCAATTTACACCCGCCTTGCACTTGCAGATGGTAGATAGTATTATGGTCACTGCTAGAAGGTTATACTACTTATACATTGTTGTCTACAAAAGATAGGATTGCATGTATGCCGCTTACCCTTTGTGTTTCGGTTTCTTATTGATTGAATGGCCTTCGATGTTTGTGGTATGCTAAAACAACGATCTGCTAGTTGATTTCTTTAACGGTCGGACTTCTGCAATTTCTTTTCTTTTAGTATTGATTTCTTCTTGAGTTGGTGGGGTTGATATTTCAAGCGATTTGGGACTGAGATTGGTTGATTGATCTACATGTTCGATACTTGACACTGATAGCGTGGCGGGGAAGTCAGTAGCTGCAAGTAAAGTGACTTTAAGTATTTATCATTTGGTTTAAAGTAAAGTAATGGCATAGTAGGTGTAAAGGTTTTGTAGCAAATTTGTTGCAATGTGAATGACACATATTGACTGACGTATAAGCTAAAGTCATATAAATTGCGAAAAATGTATGCTTGTAATATATTGCAGCACAAATCTACCTAAATCCTCATGATAAGTATAAAATGCACTATGTGGAACTAGAAGAGGGGGGGGGGGGTTGAATAGTTTACAGGTTCATTTTCGTTTTAAAACTTTGCTTTCAAAATACTTAGATTCGAGTAGTATGTTTAACCAACCAACAATATGAATCAACCAAGTAAATATCTAAACTAATAGTAAATAACAATCACAACAATATAAAGAGATAAGAGAAGGAACAATCAAACCAAGACACCAAGATTTATAGTGGTTCGGCTACGAAGCTCTTCTTCGCCCTACTTCACTCCCTGAGTATCCTACTCGAGATTTCACTATGTCAACAAGCTCCCTTCAGGCGGAGAAAACCGTTTACACGTCGCTTACGTTATTTTCCGACACTAAGCTAAATGTCGAGTCCTAATCTTAGCTAGAACCAATCTACCACTTCACAATCACTACACGATCACTAGATCTACACTATCGGATTTACACAATATTCGAATCACACAAATACACAAGATAATTACAATAGAGATTTGATACTTAGAAGAAAAGAGGAGAGATCACTAATCAACACTTCATTTCTTAGTGAAAACGAGTGTTCTTCTCTTGCACTTGAATGAGAGGGAAGAAATGAGAAGAATAGATTAGATCACTTGAAACAAGATCAAGAGATGTTAGTGATCAAGATATTTAGTGAGAGAAAGAAGGTTTTAGAGAGAGGATTTTCTGCAAGGAATGAAGCAATATTTATAGGCAGGAAAATCCAACGGTCACTGGCGGCGGTCCCAGTGATCCCGATATATAAGGGGGTACCAGGCCTATAAGGGGGCCGCCAGTAGACTATGCTTCCTTTTTTGTCTTTTTGTGGGGAAGGTTGTATCTGGTATAGAAGCTTCTGTTTTGGAAGGAAAATTTGAATTTCAAATTTTAAGTTTTTATTAAAACTTTTATTTTAATTAGAAAATATTTTGTATAATTAATTTTGTGAAATTCTTTTGTAAAAATATAATGGATAAGAGAAATTTTTTTTCTTGATCACTAATCATGCTTAATGATTTGTTTGTTCATACCTTAAGTGATTACTAATATTAAAAATGGAATTTTACGATTAATAAAATATAAATGTTTAATTTTATCATAAACGTTTTTACATTTTGTTATTATCAACGTTGAGAGGTCAAAAAATATAAATAACATTTTTAGACATTATTTGTTATTTGTATTAACAATCTCCTCCTTTTGATGATGACAAAATATAAACTCATTTTGTATAAAATTAATAGTTACAAATTATTAATGAGTTTTGTTCAATTTCTCCCCCTTTTTGTCGAATTAAAAAAGAATGATCGACGAGTAGTTGTAGGAAAAAAGAAATCGACGATATCAAGACTCTCCCTTGATGTACACTCCCCCTCGTTCGGGGCACCAAGGGATCGATCTTATGAAAATTGTTTGCTACAAAATAAAGTTAGAAATACAAGTGCAAGACAAATATCTTTTAAGCAACACATTAGATCTAAGTCACCCAAAAGAGAGTTTCATTCAACAATCAAGAAACTCATACAATAACAAATGCAACTAATACATTCATACAACATAAAATAAAACTATAACTAATACAAGATTATTAATCCATAAGACACACTACATACTTCATGAGATAAAGAAAGACAATACTACATAAGTCCTAAATGATTCATGATTCATAGAGAATGACTTTGTGAGCAAAAAGGTTAGGGTGACACGTTTATGAAAACTTTTGAAGACATTTCAAGGTGGAGGTGGAAAGTGTGAGGTGATTACGATAGTGAGAAGATACTCAAGATGAGCAAACATGATGTTCATCTCATCTCTTAAGGTTAAGAAAAGAGTTCGGTTATAAAAGCAACATATGCAATTTGACCCATGGTAGTCATGGTAGTTGTAGTAAAGAGGATGGCCCATGATAGGTGGTTGAGGTTGTGGTGGAGATGGTGGTGATGGAGTATCATGAATTTTATTAAGAGGAGTGATTGGTGACAAAGAGAGTGTGATATCCAAAGAAGGATGACTTTGAAGTGGTTGAGGGTTTTATGTATATTTAAGGAATGATCATGCCATGCTGAGAGATCTGTCACCTTGAAACTTGTGTCAAGACTTAATTTTCTACTTATATCCTTGAAAAAAGCAAACTTTTGTGTACATATTCATAAAACGTATTACTTCAGGAAACTGAATTAGTAACCATAACAACTAGGTAGACCTTTATGCCACCTTACTATAGGAAGTCGACAACATCTCACATCAAATCCTAAAAGTCTTCACGGTATAAGCAAGAAGTTAAAAACATTAAGATAACAAAGTTGGTTAGCGCATATTAACGAGGGGGTTAAGATAAGTATCCGCACCTCTTCATCAATACCACTCCGTGAGAGGCAACTCAACCTGAATTTTGGGATGAAATTCTTTTAACACGGGGAGACTGTAATAACCTACATTTTTGAGTCATTTTACTTCGATAAATATTCAACTATTTATTTTAAACTTTTACGCGTTTATTTTTAATTTCAACCGTTTGATTAAATCGCGCAAACTAAAAATCAATAATCAACGTAAACCGACATCAAACAAATAAAAGTTTACGTCAAGCAAGTGTTATATTATTTTTACGAGGATAATTTATAACTTTTTATATTTTATTTTTATACGTTACGTAAAACGTTTACGTTTCGCACTTTGAAACCTTTTTGCATACATGTAAATGATAACATCAAATATTTAATACTTTTTAGTGTTAAATTACCCCTTATATTACCAACAAATGTTTCACTAATACTCGAAAACAAGATATTTTTTATCATTTTGTAGTTCTTAGGTGAAATACAGGAAAGTGACAAGAAACAAGAAAAAAAGGACTCAAAGTGTAACTTTCTGAAGAATGTTACGGCGTAACACCAAAAATGATTACACCGTAACAAAAATTAAGCAAGTACGAAGATCAAGGACAACGTTACGGCGTAACACCATATCTAGTTACGCCGTACCATATATTTGGAAGGAAATCTTGTCAAAGTTAGAGTTACGATGTAGCACCATATCCAGTTACGCCGTAACCATGAAGATCCACAAATATGGAATAAAGATCACGTACTTATGGACATTATTTGAAGGTTACGGTGTAACACCACATCTGGTTACACCGTAACAAATTGTTTAAATATGGAATACCATGTATGATGGTTACGGCGTATCACATTTATAAGTTACCGAGTAACAGTGTTCGATCCTATATATAGAGGCCTCTCAAGCTGTTCCGATATCACTTCCACCTTAGCCAATTAGAGAGGTGACAAAGGCTTCCAAACCTTTGAAGAATTCCACCTGGAGTCCAAGGGAGATCACACTTTACTTACTTTTTGTATTTAATCGTTCAAATATGAATGTGTAAATATTAAGAGTTTTTTAATCTATGATTTCTTCTATTTCTTGCTGTGTTTCTGTTACCATGAGCGGCTACGCACTTAAAGTGTTGGCCTAGTTATGTAGTTACTTTTGTTATGATTGTTTTATTTTTCCTGTTAGATTGTGGTTTCGTTAGATATTCCTTGACTATCGTGTAACCCTTGGTTTTGGTAGTACGGGTGGTTTGGACCTAGCTTGCCCCATTATTAGATTATCTAGTCAATATGGGATCCAATGGGTACTAGGGAGGATCACTAACTCTCCTTACTAATGTAGGAACTAATTTGTCGGTTACCGCGCGTTATCATCTGTAATATATATGCGATATAGAAGACAGCTAGACTCCGAACCTCACACTCATCTTTCGTTCATACGCCCGTCGCGGGTCTACCCTGTTACTGTGCTCTCTTTGTATTAAGGTTAATGTCAGGCTAATCTCTGATGTCGTAGGGAATAGTTTGCGGTCACAGTCAGTCGTTCTGATCAGAACACCTGTCTTCTATATGTGTCGCTACCTACCCCTACACGCAGTCGATAATTGGATGTGAATGCAAGTCTATTGCGAAGTTGTAGTCGCAGCAGTATTACTGTGAGGATAGACAACTGTGTGAATCGAGAGGTGACTAATTATATCCAGATTGATCATCGAGACCTCTAGCAGTGATCAGACTGATCGAAAACTACTCTATGTGTCTGTGACACTTATCATAGATTACGCATGGGAGGAAGTAGGTTTTTGATCATTACAACATCAAAGCGAGTGAGTGAAAAGCTATAGACCAAGCTTAGATATTATCAAGCTGTTGATAGCCACTGTTTTTATATTTCCTGTCGCGTGAGTTATGTCTCCTGGAGCTTGTTTTTGTGTGATCTCACGCCGCCGTGTATACGCCTGTGTTTGAATTTGAATAGTGCCTTGTATGTGTGATGTTGTTTCTCAGATATAAGTGTTATCGAGAGACGAATAGAATCACCTCTCTGTCCTTTTCACGATCATAAACGTAGAATGCCTTTATCTCTGAGTGATGTGATGTGTAAGAATCCGTAGAGATTGACTCTCTGTATCCGTGCGACGTCGTTCGGGAATTAAGATGTTATAGCACGTGACTGTTACTAAAATCAAGCCTCTAGTGCAAAACTGCACTCTCTAAACTCTGAAAATTGGTTCGTAGTCCGACTCGCACTCCTGCTAACCAATAGAGTTGTAGATTGTCATCGCGCCTGCTGTCGAGTTCGTAATACTGCACGACGTCCTTATGTTTGATACTACTCATCATAAGCAGCTGCGAACAGCTTGAATAGCTGGTGTTGTAAACATAGTAGACTCTAGTATTACCAGAGATTAGCATCAGAGGTGAGTTCAGAATCATAGAGAGATCACTCGTATCATAGAAGAAAAAGATGTCGATTCTGTGTGAACCCTATTTAAGTATAGGATCTGGAAACTAATTATCTTGTGTCAATGTATGCCAGTTTGATCTGTGACCAATCTGAATAAGGTGTCCCCAAAATCTGCTAAGTGACTCGTTATCTCTGAGTCTTGATGGTATAAGAGGTCTAAGATAAGGTGTGTTCTTATTCTAGTTCTGTTCATAGCGTCTGCACACTAGTGCCGTTGTATCGCAGTGAGTGTTTGTATGAGATTACGCGTCGTGTGATTGGTAAGAAATTATCTGACTGCTTGGATAACGAGGATGTGCGATCGTACGGTTGTTGTGGGAGTGTCGCTGTAGCGAAAAGGTTATAACTGTTGTGTGTATGAATTTGAATGCATATTTCAGATATTGGGTTACGTTATTATACACCCGTTAATTACAAACTATATATTGCCATTAGCTCGCATGAATCGAAAGCCTTGGGATATTTTGATTACGTGTATGATGCCCTCCTACAGGGGTGAGCTGCTTTGTACGATAATGAGTAACTTAAGACACACTCGCGTGGGATATGATGACGTAAAGTTGTTAGAAGAGCGCACGGCGTGTGCGCTCATGTTGATAGTAGACGAGAGTGTTATGAGACTAGATCGGTGTAATCTGCTGTACGGGGTTTATCAACGTGTGAAAAACGTTCGCGCGCAGAATCTAGCAGTTTGAGTGTTATAGTCAAAGAGTCGCACTGTGCCGAGCCGCGCGTAGAGTCAGTAATCGATGTGGTCACATGATAGTTGGGGAGAGACTTTGTTGGTGCGAAGAAATATAGTCTCTCCATACCTTAAGATGTGCATAGCATATACTATAAGTAATAAGTGGAGAGTGCGCTATCATAGAGACTGATTAGATCGTTGCATCCGTAAGTTGTGCGCCTTTGTGACTCTCAGGGATCGCATACTCGTAGGTCGCGCGCCGTTAAAGATGAGATAAGCGACTAGATGAGTGCTAGTGAGCTGGGGTAACTCTAGGAAGATGACGGTTTGAAGCTCACTTATCAGTATAGTCAGAGGAGAGAATAGTCCGGGAGATGGCTACTAAGAGCTCTGATAGGTAATGATGTGTCTCTCGCATCAATGGCATAACGACTATGCTCAAGACTCAGACACGTGTAAGACCTGCTCTGTATTTGATGTGACTGAGACTCAGAGTGATGAGTGAGTTGAAGAGTGAAGGTTGATTTGTGCGTTGCTGACTTATAGACGTAATGTGAGTGTTTAGCTGGTACGTGTGAGTTTGTGAGTGCTATTGGTTGTAATGGAAAGTGTGCGCTAGAGTGCATCACATGGTCGAGGCAAAAGTCGCTCAGAGATGGTTGGATCTGTGTCGCGGGTAACACTGCGCTCGCGACAGGGGTAGCGTGGTGAGAGGTATAAGAATGGAACTAATGAGGAGCTATGAGGATTGGTACCTAGTCAGTCTATCACACTGCAAATGATTAATCTAGTAGGGTACAACACAAAGAAGTATATTGCTAAGAAATATGTTATCAGTATAATATTTATATTGGTATCTCTGTGCCTACTTAATGGACAGAATGGATCTGCAAATAGTAGCCCCTTGGTCTCCTCCTAGTGGGACCGAAAGGAAACTTCAAGCAGCTCTGATATACAAAAACATTAAAGTATGAGTCCCTAATGTGATAGCGTTTTGGGCCCCATTATCTGCTGCTTCACCTATGGTGGGCCAGACGCCATAATACTTTTGCTATTGTGGGAAATGAATTATGGGTTATGACACTTGCTTGGGGCTTTTATTAGGAGATACTACCCAAAGAGATATTAGGAGATATTACCCAAAGAGATATTAGGAGATATTACCCAAAAGGATATTGGGAGATACTACCCAAAGAGATATTTCTATGTATTTAGGCAATAATATATCAGGATGGCATACAGTTGGAATAACACTTGCATTTATGGTTTAAGCATGTATCCCCCTCGCGGGTTTATAAAGCATTAAAATATTTAAAAGTGAGGCTATGAAATCTCACCTTAATAGGTAGTTGTAATAAATATTCCAAAATAAAAGCTGACGACTTTATCACAATCTCAACAGGAAAGGTTGATATATCAAAATGATAGTAAACAGCCACGTCACGCAACCTGAGTAAATATGTCAAGTCTTAGGAAGATTGTACTCTAGAACTTTGATTCAGAGAGTCTAATATTGTTATGAGTTTGATTGGAAAGTTTAGAATTATTGTATCACCGTTCGGGCCATCATAATTCAGAGGTCATTCGGTAAACGTTTGAGGAGCTAGGGCACTTTAAATCGTAAACCCAACAACTCAGTCAGAACGTAATACCAAGATGAAACCTCTTAATATGAAGCTCCCTAGTATTATGGTACGATATAACTTCGGGACATGATTTTTAAAAGCACATCGATGATGAATTATATAAGGGTTATAACATAATCGGTTTTAAGCGTTTTATTCAATATCTGGAAATGATAAGCACGTTAAGCATTAATTAAAGTTATGCCTTGTAATGTTTTGAATACATTTTTATACTTTTTCAAAATGTTACATTTTAGACCCTTAAGAATGAAAAATGGCAAAATATACCCTTGGAGTTTGCACTTTTACGAGTTTGGTCCTTCTAGTTTAAAAGATGTACAAAGTAAACCTTGTACTTTGGAAAGTGACATAATAGACCCCTATAGTTATACTTTGATAAAATGACATATTCAGTCCTTCTAGTTATTAATTTCAGAAAGTTACGATATATACCCCTTGCATGGAATACTTTTGCAAAACAAGTCCAAAATGCCATGCAAGCTTATTTTAAGTTTCTAAATGATATTTGCAGGTTATAGCTTATTAATATAAGCTAAAATATGAAGATTTAACGTAACGAAAGTTCAGATTAACGATTCGTTAAGCTAGAAATCAAAACGGGTCGAATTAGGGTTTTATAATGAAAACGCGTAGGTTTTTAATTCAAATTCCTTCAAGACTTGATAAAGTGGTTATAATAACATTAGTTAAGCATGTTAGGATAGATTATAACAACATTTTATCATATTAGCTCATAGATTCAAGAAAAACATGAAATTAGGGTTTCGGGTGTACGGTTTTGGATCAAAATGGAAAATGAGCATGAATTGAGTTATAAAACTTTAACAAGAGTTTATGCATGATCATATGAACATCATAAGGGTATAGGAGCAGAAGTGGAACCTTTAGAACCTGGGTTTGAGCTTATAGCTTGAAAATGGGTCAAAATCGGGACTTTTAGCTTCGTACGCTTAGAATAACGACTCCGGGGTTATAGAGAGAAGACTTGCTGCTTGAGCAAAGACTTGCTACTATAATGGGTTATAGAGAGAAGATGTGGGGTGTGAGTTTAATTAAAGGGTTTCGCCCCCTATTTATACTCGAAAATGATCTTGGAGGCTAAGGAAGGAGTGCAAGGTGTCATGATATGGTAGAGGCTGTGTTGGGAGGTCTAGAGGTGAGTATGGAGGGCTATGGTAGTAGCTAGGTTGATGTGGAAGGTGTTTGAGGTGGTGACTTGCCAAAGAAAGACTTAGGGACCAAAGAAGAGGTGTGGCCTCATTTAGGGCCAAGAATTGGATGAAGTAGCATGGTCACCAAGGTGCTTGAGTGCAAGAGTAACTTTCAAAATGGGTCAAAATGCAAAGAATAGGGTCGCGGGTTGGTTAGGGCTTGAATTGAGTTTTCTTGCTTATAATTCATGTGTATTGGTGATATAATGATAGATTAATGTTTGTAGGACTTGTATTAAGGGTTTACAATAGTATTTGGTTTGTGGTTCGGGTTTAAAATGGGTAAAAATGAGTAAACAAGTCGAGGGTTGGAATTAGGGTTCATTTAGGGTTTTATTGATTTAATTCGTGTTTATTATTGTTATAATGATGAAATGATGATGGAATGTGATTTTAAATGTTGTAATTTATGTTATTACAACTTATTTGAGTATTGGTTGAGGTTTAAAGAGGACAAAAATCAATAAACGGGTCATGGTTTAGTATTTTGCTCGGGTTAGAGTTTCTAACTTGGATTTCTTGTAATTTCATGAAATGAGAATGATTATGGATTGTAAATGAAGTATATGACTTGCTTGTAACTTGTACTTGGTAGATTGTACAAGATTCTTAGGAAAACTAAGGTAAAATGGCTATTTTGGATATCATGCTTAATGACTTGTATATTGTGCTTCGAAAACTTATACCTTGACTTGAAGGGAGTTTATATTTCAAATGAGATGTTATATTACTTGTACATATGCTTTAGTAGCTTGTGCATTCACTTTAGATATTAACTTCTCATGGTTTAGAGGCATACGATAACGGTTTAAAGCCCGTCTTAATATAACGTTGTGAATGGTACATTATATGAGTAATGTACTTGGTTATAATGATATTAAGATATTGGCTTGACATGTTTATGATGTTTGCTTGACATATATGTAGATAGGATGGCCATAGATAGGTTGCGTGAGCTTGTTAACTTTTGTTATGCAAGTTACATTGCATATTGAGATATTGGCAATGCAAGTAATGTAATAAAGCGAAAAATTTCCCCGTACAATTGTGATCATAATATAATAGGTTGATTTTGCATTTGATGAAAATTTTGGGTTGTTATAATAACCATGTTTTAATATGAACGGTCCATACCACTTTGATCTAAGCTTTGGGGCTTTGAATTTGTATTTAGAGTTGTATAGGAGAACTTTCTCTCCGGCCTTAAATTATTTTCTAACTCTAAGTTTCTTATCATGATAGGCTTTGGTTCGGGCTTTATAGAGTTTAGAGTTCTCATATGCTTGAAGTCTCTATTAATCGAGCTCATGCAACTGTAGAAATTGTTTTTCTCCTGCAACCTTAAGATCAGGATTGCAGCTTCGCAAGGCCCAGTAAGCACGATGTTTGATTTCAAACAGTAAATGACACGTTTTTCCATAAAGAAGTCGGTATGAAGTGGTACCGATTGGAGTTTTATAGGTTGTACGAAATGCCCACAGAGCGTCATCTAATTTTCTTGACCAAACAGACAGATTGTCCTTAACTGTCTTTTCGAGGATTCTTTTTAAGGCTCTGTTGGTGTTTTCAACCTGACCACTGGTTTGTGGATGATAAGCGGTGGCTATACGATGATGTACTCCATACTTTTTTAAGATTATCTCTATTTGACGATTACAAAAGTGAGTTCCTCTGTCGTTAAGTAAAGCTTTTGGAATTTCAAAACGAGAGAAAAGCTTTTTCAAGAAATTTACTACAACTCGTGCGTCGTTAGTGTGTAAAGCTTCGACTTCTACCCCTTTTGACACGTAATCAATTGCGATAAGAATGTATTTGAACTTATGGGATTTTGGAAAAGGTCCCATGAAATCAATTCCCCATATGTCGAAAATTTCACTAACTTGGATGTTGTTTAAAGGCATCTCGTCTCTTCGTGAAATGCTACCAGAACGTTGGCAGGCGTCACAGTTTTGTACTAGAGTTTGTGCTTCTTTGAATATGGTTGGCCAATAGAATCCTACATCAAAAACTTTCTTTGCGGTAATCGATGGTCCATAATGTCCCCCAGTGGGTCCATGATGACATTCATCTAGAATTTTTTGAGTTTCCAAACCGTGAACACATCTTCCGATCATGCCATCGGGGCATGCTTTAAATAGATATGGTTTGTCCCAAAAATAGTGCTTAAGTTTTGAAAAGAACTTAAAACGTTGAGCGTAGGTTAATCATTTTCTTAGAATTCCTCCAACTAGGTAGTTGGCAAAGTCGGCAAACCACGGGCTCTCTTCCTCGTCGGTTTCGATACTCATGAGAAACTCATCAGGGAACTCGTCATTTATTTCCTCATCATTGAGTTCTTTGAGGTTGGGTTTCTCAAGTCGCGATAAGTGATCTGCTGTGACATTTTCTGCTCCCTTTTTATTTTTGATTTCGATAAGTAGTTAAATCCAGCGTATAAGACGTGGTTTGGCATCTTGTTTCGGAAACATATATTTTATTGCAGCGTGATCCGTGAACACAACTGTTTTTGAAAGAACAAGGTATGATCGAAACTTGTCAAATGCAAAAACTATGGCGAGTAACTCTTTTTCGGTCACCGTATAGTTTTGTTGTACGCTATTCAGAGTTTTGCTAGCGAAGTGGATGGGTCGAAAATGTTTTTCTTCGCGTTGGCCTAGCACTGCTCCTACGGCAAAATCGATTGCATCGCACATAAGTTCAAACGTTAGCTACCAATTAGGTGAAACCATAATAGGTGCGTTTGTTAACTTTTCTTTGAGAGTTTCGAATGCCTTGTTACACTCTTCATCGAAGTTAAAGACTGAGTCTTTTTCGAGAAGTTTCGTCATGGGTCGGGAGTTTTTGGAAAAATCTTTTATGAATCGGCGGTAAAACCCGGCATGTCCTAAGAAACTTCTAACGGATTTGACGTTAGTGGGTGGTTGTAGGTTAGCTATCACGTTGATTTTTGATTTATCGACCTCTAGTCCTTTACAAGAGACTTTGTGTCCAAGCACAATGCCCTCAGTCACCATGAAGTAACACTTTTCCCAGTTTAGAACTAAGTGTGCTTGCTTACATCGAATTAGCATATGCTCTAGATTATTTAAGCATGAATCGAATGAATCTCCAAACACTAAGAAATCATCCATGAAGACTTCCATGGAGGTTTCAAGCATATCCTAAAAAATTGCAATCATACACATTTGAAAAGTTGCTGGCGCGTTGCTAAGACCAAAAGGCATACGCTTGTAGGCGTAGGTTCCATACGGGCAAGTGAAAGTGGTCTTTTCCTGATCGGCTGGTTCGATGGGAATTTGAAAATATCTGGAAAATCCGTCGAGAAAACAAAAGAACTTGTTCCCGGCTAATCTTTCCAGCATTTAATCTATGAAGGGTAAAGGAAAATGATCCTTTCGGGTGGCTTTGTTCAACTTACGATAGTCGATACAAACACGTCATCCTGTTACTGTTCGTGTTGGAACGAGTTCGTTGTCTTCATTTGTCACAACGGTCATTCCTTTTTTTTGGTATGCAATGCACTAGACTTACCCAAGGGCTATCTTCGATGGCATAGATGATACTTGCATCCAGAAGTTTAATAATCTCTTTTTTAACGACTTCTTTCATGTTTGGGTTAAGTCGGCGTTGTCTCTGAATGACTCGTTTGACATTGTCCTCAAAATTGATTTTGTGTTTGCAAAAGGAAGGGCTAATCCATAGAATATTGGATGTTTTCCAAGTGAATGCTTCTTTATGGTTTTTAAGAACTGAAACAAGTTGTTCCTTTTCATTTTGTTCGAGTAAAGCTGATATGACTACTGGGAGAAGAGAATTTTCCTCCCGAAAGGCATATTTCAGATGTTTTGGAAAAGGTTTCAACTCAAGATCAGTTGGTGGATCTTGGATAGATGTCTTGATTCTTAGTTCATCTTTTGGTGGTAACTTCTCAAAATCGTCTTTGACTTCATCCTCTTGAACATTCCCTGACATGAATTCATCGAATTCTTTGTCGAGTGATGTTTCGCTTATCTTTTCTGATGTATTTAGGAATGGTTTAGAATCGTCGAGCAGAGTATCAAGTTCATCCTCAGTTATTTCATCGATAACATCCATGCGGAAGCATGTGTCGTCATTCACGTGAGAATGATGCATAGCTTTATCGATGTAAAAGGGTGCTCTATCTTCTTCAATTCCTAAATTGAGTTCTTTGTTCTTAACTCTTATGATGGCATCGGCGGTATGCAAGAATAGTCTTCCTAAAATTAGAGGGACTTTATCATCTTCCTCCATTTGTAGGATAACGAAATCTACAGGGAACACGAATTTTCCAACTTGAACTAGCATATTCTCAGCAACTCCCATAGGGTATTGGTAAGTATGATTTGCTAGGCGAATACTCATCCTTGTGGGTTTCAGAGTTGTTCCAGAAAGTGTAGCGTATAGTGAATACGGCATCAGATTAATACTTGCGCCAAAATCGGCCAAGGCGAGATATTCAACTAAGTTTGCAAGTTTCCAATGGATTAGAAAACTTCAGGGGTCTTCAAGCTTCGGTGGGATCTTGTTTTTAAGAATTGCTGAGCATTCCTCAGTTAAGAAGGCAGCAGAGATTTGCTCCATCTTACTTTTGTTGCTTATAAGATCTTTCAAGAATTTTCCATAATTAGGCATGCCTGCCAGGACGTCAACGAGGGGTACGTTGATCCTGAATTCTTTGATCATGTCTAAAAACTTGGCATATCGTGCCTCCATTTTTTCTTTGTTCGAGCGTTATGGATATGGAATTTTTGGTTTATAGGCTTTAAGTGGCGGTGTATCGGTCTGAGTTGTTTTCTTGGGTAGAGGTTTTGCCTCTTTTTTGACTTCTTCTGCCTCGTCTTCACTATCGTCAAGGAAGACGACATTTTTGGTGTTTGGGTTAGCTGGTGGGTTATAGTTCTTACCACTATGTGTAAACACGGCATTCACGTGCTCATTTCGAGCAGGCGGTGGTCAGTAAGGCTTTTCGTTTGATGTTGAAGGTTTTGGATTGGGTTGGGTATTGCTAGGCAGCGTACCCGTGGGTCTTAAAGATTGGTGATCAGAAATTCTACCAAACTTTGTTTCAAGGTCTTGAAACGCAGCTTGATGATTCTTTTGTCCTTGTTTGACTTTGGTTTTGAGATTGTAAAACTGGTTCTTGAAAAAATCACTCGATGTCTTTTGTGTTATAATGAATTCTCTTATGGTCTTGTCGAATTCTGATTCGTCTGGTTTCTTTTCGGGTAAACATGGAATTGGTGGGTTTTCCTCACCAGGGTTTGAGTTTCGATTTTCATAACGATCGCGCCAATTGCTAGAATTTCGACCATAATAATTTCCTTGATATCCTCCTCGTTATCCTCCGGATGCATAGTTTGCTTCTTCCTCCTTGGGTCCTCCCATAGGTTTATCGTCATAATCCGATGATGGATGGGGTCCTCTACATTTTTTGCATCTATCTCTCATTTCTTTCATGCCTCCTCTAATTTCTTTGAATTGTGAATCAATCCTTGTCGTTAAGGCTTCCATTTTTTCCAATAATGGTGAATTTTCTTCACTTTCGACAAAGGCAACGGTTTTACGAAGGGGTTTGGTTTTGTTCTCTTTTGACCAATCGAGTTTGAGAAGAACTCGATCTTCGAGCAACTGATGTGCTTCATTTGGAGTTTTGTAGAGAAAAATTCCTCCGACGTCTAAGATAGCTTGGGTTGGTTCATCTAGTTCATGGTAAAAGATTTGGATTATGGTTCCTCGTCCTAAACCATGTCCATGACAACTACGAAGTAGATCCTTTATACGTAGCTAAGCGTCGACTAGTGATTTGTAATGTTATTGGGTGAAACCTCGAATTTCTCCCATGAGTCAGTCAAACATAGCGGGTGGAAAGAATTGGCTTATGAAAGCTTGTCTCATTTCTTCCTAAATGGTTATCACACCGGGACATAGTTCGTTGAACCAAATCTTGGCTTCTCCGGATAGGGATGATGGAAAAAGTTTTAGTTTGATGGCATCCACATTGGTGTTTCCATAACGGAACATTTCACATACTTCGATAAATTCGGCGATGTGCTTGTGCGGATCGGCCCGTGAGCGTCTGTCGAATTGTCGATCTTTGATCATGGAAAGATGGTGTCCTTTGACGATGAAGTTGTCTCCAAGGTCAACCGTGATAATAGCGGCCCCAGGAGTGGGTGCTACGGCCTGATTGTTTCCCCACATGGGTTGGTCATCGGCCATTGGGAAGGGTAGGTCAAGAAATGGGTTATAGACTACTTCGGCTTCAAAAAGATTCTTGAAAGGTGGATATTTGGTTTTTGGAACTCGATCTTCAATAGGTATGAACGGGTTTTGCTTCTTTTTCTTTCTTAAGGTTTGGTGGATAAAACGTTCGGGTTCGGGATAAGAAGCAACTGAGTTTTGTCCAGCAGAACGTGTTGGCATTCAAGGGCAAAACTTAAATAAGATCAAACCTAAAAGGGTTTAAAAAGATTGGATAAAAGATGGAGTTTTTGTCAGAAGTTGTTGCGTCGGGCAGCAGAGTGCCGCGCCAGGCGACAGAGGGTTTTTTATTTGTTTCGTCGAAGGGTCAGCCTTGTAGCAGAGGTCTGTGGCAGGCGGCAAAGGACTCATCGAAGGTTTGTGCCGGGCGGCAGAGGGCTACGCAGGGCGGCTCCAAGGGTTTTGTGATTTTTTTTAAACGTGGCACCTAGGGAAAATAGGATAACGAGATCTAAATCGTAAAACACGATTAAATCCCTGGCAGCGGCGCCAAAAACTTAATGCGGGCGATACGGATCAGTTTTAAATTTATAACTCGGTATACCAAATTCTTAAGCAAC
>BQNB010007982.1:0-14739 GCA_026074375.1 Tanacetum coccineum | reverse complement strand
GTGAGGTTGAATAAAAATTTCATTTGATCATAAAATACATTAAGCATTTATTTATTCATACATTTAAGTGATATAATTTTCGAAAAGAAAAATTACTACTAATTACTTGTTTACGTTTAATTTTACATTGAACGTTTTTATATTTTGTGATTATCAAAACGTAAAGATGTGAAAAATATTAATAATGTTTTAGGCATTATTTCTATCAACAGAAACGGTCCATTAAAAATAAAGTTGTAAGTTTGTAACAGTCCATTCTTTTCAAAAAAACACAAAAAACTATCTCTCTCTTTCTATTCATATAGCTCCTTCAAACAAAACGAATTTTTATGTGTTAAAAAGCCCATTTAAACATTCGTAACCATTGTATATTATTAATACAAATCCAACGCAAAACTCAATATAAAAAACAGGTTCTCTTTCCTCTCTAACCTAAAAAACACACCACTACCCTCTTTCAAAAACTAGCAACAAAAAAAGTCTGAAATTCAATGTTTTAATAAAGTCTCAATAAAAACATGGGTTTTACTAAACTCTGCCCACTGGGCATGGTTTAATTTGTCTACAAAAGGAATATTTTAATTAATTCAAGTGAAAATAATATTTAAATATAGTAATTTACAAGTTCATTTAATGTGTATTTAATACATTTTTTGGTTAATTATGAAGTTTTGTGTTTATTAACTACACCCTAAACTTTGCCCAGGCATTGTTTAGCAAAACCCAAAAAACATTTGGGCCTCACAAAAAATTTAAATTTTTATGTAACCATTACTTAAACAAAAGACTATACGTTTCTCATTTACCTTTTTATGGCCTAAAATTTTTTCTCATACAATGCTTATTAGTAATTAGTAATAAATATATATCCAACCCTCATCACCTAGTCACTATATAAAGTCAATACACAACCAAATCTTTAAGTACGCAAACATATCATATCAACAACGTTGATAATAAACAATTGATCATCAACATTCTTACTTAAAAAGTACAATTAATATATCACATGATACAAAACAATAATGCATAAATCATCTTATCATTTTTTTTCCTTTTTAAAACATAATTAAATGAAATTTACAATTAATTAATGATATTTTTAAAATATCCCTCACTCAAAATAAACTTAATATAACACATGATACAAAATAATAATGCATAAATCATTTTATCTTTTTTTTGCTTCTTTAAAACACCACTAAATGAAATTTATATGACATTAAGCGGGTCATAGAAACCAATCTTTATGTAGTTAGACTTTCTGACACCGCATTTTTCGACCATGCAATGGACCACTATTTACGAGCACAACTTAGCAATATAGACACCATCAGATGGCGCTAAAACCACTACTCTCTATGTTTAAATGTTACTGTATATAATATTACACGTCCAAAACAACTAGCAACAGTTGTGACCATCGTTTTCATATCGTCGTTGCTCCATGATGCACGAGTTGTCTGCCCTTTTTTTATGAAATAGTATGCGCTAAAGTTGTTTCCTAAAGCTATCTATATGCGTAAAGTTCGTGAGAAACATATAATCGCTTAACAAAATTTTTGATTATAAGGTGTCCGCCGCCGTAATGCGCAGGTACCATGCTATAAAAGCTTTTATAATGTTATTAAATTCATAAGAAAAAACAAGCTAATTTTCAATAATAACTTTTGTTGAACATTTTTTTTCGAGTGATGCTAAAACCACAAAAAACTTACAAAAAGTTTTCCACACAATGATGTGTCAAGTAAACTATTAGGTGTATTTAAGAGAGAGAATTAAAAAGTAAGTTAACAATGCCACTAGTTTTATGACAAGTCATTTTGTAATTTTTTTTGTATAAATCTCTTTGTGGTTCTAGCATTTTCCTTTTTTTTCTTTTATAAATGCAATTCATCAAAAAGACATTGCTATTGCCGAAAAATATAATCACACGGGTACTCATCGCCGCATTGCGCGGGTACCCGGCTAATATGTAAAAGTAAATCTAGAAAATTATTGTTTTATTATCCATGTTAAAAGTTCAAAACTAATAATTTAGCATGGATCATGTTGAGCTTGCAATACAATTATTATACCATTAGGGCAAAGTGCTCGATGCCTATTTGTGTTCTAAAGGTACTTTAATGCCCGTTACATCAATGTAGCGTTGGTTATTTAAACGCATACGAAATATATATACGTGTGAATCAAAAAATTAAATTCATCACGTCTATTAAAAAAATTAAAACAACAACTATACTCAATCTTACAGGAACAAAGTATGAAAAAGTCGGATATATAATAGAGAGTCACACACCTACCCTAACCTGTAAGATAAAAGATTGCTTCAAGAGAGATGTCGCATTATAAATTATGACAAGCACTAAAGAAATTAGCTAAAACACGATAACATAATTATCAAACTAAATAGTAAAGACGCGTTTTAGTGAGGCCCAGATTTGGATGAGAACGGGTCGGGCCGACGCCCATGGCCCAAATTTAAATGGGCACCATTTTATCGAAAACCCAGTATACAAACATGTTCAAGTAAATATTTCTGTATAAAGCCCGTTATACGAATTGCGCATGTTAATGTATGTGTTCATTACGAACATTACACACTATTAGACTTGAACAACAAAAAACGAAACAAAATTTATGTTAAACTGCGACTTGTAATTACATCCGAAACTTATCACAAAAGTTAAAGAAACCTATCAACATAATAAAAAGATGAATATATTTTTGATTACCAAATGATTTTCCAATAAAAGGTTTCCAAATAACAATAACCCTTTTATCATGTCATTCATAAATATTTCAAATAGCGACTTGTAATTACATCTGACACTTATCACAAAAGTTAAGAAAAACCCATCAACATCATAAAAAGATGAGTTTATATTTGGTCATTTAACGATTTTCCAATAGAAATGTTCCATATAGAGAATGAAAAGGCGTTTACATGATACTGAACAAGAGAATGAAAAGGCGTTTACATGATACTGAATACAAAATCTTTCCATTTTGTATTCAATTTCAACAAGAAAGTGATGTAATTGATTATTTTTTTTGAACTAAAGTGATGTAATTGATTGCCCGGTCGGTTTTTGTAAATGATTGTCATAGTTGCTTTTAATTGTTTAAAAAAGCATAAAATGGAACAATTTTTTCCTAGTAAAGAGAAATTAAACCTCTGAAAGTTTAATTATTGTTATGTAATTTTTCACATTGATCTGTTCAAAGGCGATACCATTTATTTAACCAATTAACATTGATTTCATATTAGATATACCAATACCTCACATGCATATTTTCACATGCAAAGCTTCTTTCAAACACATCCATCTTACTAAATCTAAAGTAAGTAAAAAAAAATTGGTAAAGAACCTATACTACCATCTCGCGAAGTTTCTCGAAACTCGTTCTCTTTTTTTGTGTTTCTTCATGATAACTTATCGTAGCAAATAATATTCATATATAGGGTTGTAAACGAACTGAACGTTCAGTGAACATTTCATGAACCGTTCGGTAAAAAGTTCGTTTATGTTCGTTTATTTATTAAATGAACGAACATGAACAACATATTACGTTCGTTTAGTTAAATGAACGAACATGAACAAAAGTCGTGTCCGTTCATTTATGTTCATGAACGTCCGATTATTCGTTCGTTTATGATCATATATGTTTATGTTCTTTTATCCTTTTTTTATTATTATATACTTTTGAAATTGCTTTACTTAAACAAAACAACACTAATAAAACACAATATTGTGTATATTTTTGTAAAATTTATGTTTATTTACGTTCGATCGTGTATGTTCGTTCGTTTATGTTCGTTTAGTGTCTTAATAAACGAACATAAACGAACACGAACAACCATATTTCTTAATAAACAAACATGAACAAGAATATCCGTGCGTTTAAGTGATCGTGTTCGTTTATTTGTCCGGCTAAAATTCAATGAACGAACATGAACAAGACTCCGTTCGTGTTCGTTCGGTTCGTTTACAGCCCTAGTGATGAGTATTTTCAAGGAATGCAGTTATATCGGTCCCACGGATGGCGCCAACTTGTTAGTACAAAAAGCGTGTAGGGGGGTGGAGAGATAGAATGTGATGTTGATCTTGCACTAATCCAAGTAATGAGAAGGTAATCTACACAAATGAGAGTAAACCGTTAGCCTTACCGCAGGGCAGACCCCGCGATTAAGCTCCGGCGTGAGAGTAAGTACACATGTTTGTCAGAGAATATCAGAGTGTATGTGTGTATTAATGATTAGACAGAATGTACCTTTTTGGGGTGTGAAATGACCCCTATTTATAGGCAAGCTCAATACTAGGGTTTCCTAGTATTTCGCTTGTAACTATTGGTGGCCGGAGTGGGTCCCTTGTCCGGCAAAGGTCCACGTGTAATCGTGTTTGCGGACGTGAGTGTTCTTCCGCGGTCAGTGTTTGTCCGCGGAGGTGCAACAGGTGCGGCTTTGAAGATACTCATGTGCGTCTTTGAAATATCCGGAGCATGACCCTTGTCAGGCTTAGCAGTCCGGCAATTTGTTGTATTGGATCTAGGCCCATATGCGTATATTATTAACTAAGCCCAGTAAACTTGGTGCTCATACTACACGTCATCAGAAGAAAACTAAATAAATGAAGAAAATATAATGATTCTGAGACCGTCAACTTATTCGACTTATATCATTATAAAATCTACTCTATTTACCTCGTCTGATTGCATCTTAATGTATCCATCTTACTATGACTATATATGTGAATGCGACAGGTAAAAATGGGCAAACTTATAATGTCTAATAAGTTAACGCTGACATGGTGAGGAGTTGACTGATGATCCACATGATTCATTTAAAACGAAACTTAAAGATATTAAAAGAATTTTGTTTTATGGATGAATGATTGTACATAAGCCATAAATTTTTTTTAAATAATAACCAAACACTCTGTATCTTTTACTATTCGTTTTAGAAAAATTGTTACCACCCTAAAGCGTTCTATACGACTAGCTAGCATTAATCTTGCACGCCATCTCCATATTCATCTACCTCAACCGCGTCCATGGAAAGCCTTAATCACAAATCATTTCACGAACATGTATGTTTGTATCTGTAATATGTGTTTTTGTTTAGTCTTGATTTTGGTTTTTGGTTCAAGTTTGAGGGTTTTCACCTATTATTCTGATAAGTAGCTACTAGGACAATTAGTAACAAATTTAAGACACGAATGCTTCAATCAAAGATAATATACGTGTTGACTGTGTGTTGATCGATCATACAAGGGTTGTTCTTATCGCCAGTAAAAGTGCTACCTTTAGTGAAAATAATTTTAATCTATTGTTATATGTCACCGGGTAAGCACCAGGGGCGAAGCTAGTAGGGTAACTAGTGGGTGTTGAGCCACCCCTAATCAGCATACTTCTCTCATGAGTTAGTTATATTACATGCCACTTTTCTACTAGTTTTTTACCTTCGGCCTTCCTTATCACTATAACGTTTTGCATTAATCACGGCCGGCCTCCCTTAACTTAAAATCCTAGCTCCGCCCCTGGTAAGCACAATACTACATTAGTATAAAATTACCCAAAAATTTCACATAATTAAAAAGTTATGTAGTAAAATTGTGTAGGACACAACTGATACGTACCATAGCAATCGAACTATATAGTTTGTTACATTCTGGTGTAAACCCTTTATCTATCTCTACCAAATCTTTTCAAAAACATGTTTGGATGATGAAAAATTATGACGCCAATTTATCGCCAATTCTTTGCTTTCCAGAATATAACTTTACCGATAGTTTTTGTTACTTTACATGTCAATAATAATTTTCTTACATGATAGCAATTGTGACCAACGTTTTTTCTCACTACATGTTTGTGAAAAATGATGGAATAAAGATATATACTCTGGAACTAATTGAATCTAGAAGATGAACAACACAATAGAACAATATAATTCGTAACTGAATAATTAAACCAATAGTCGAATGATTACAATACACAAAGGATTGAATATCAAAGTGATAGACAAAATTTCAATATGAGAAAGATTACACAGTAGTGTTTTTGTGTTTATAATGAAGAGAAACCAGAGAGAGTGTTTGTATTTTTGTCGTGTGTTGTTCTTCTCCAACCCATATAGGAGTGTATAAATACACAAGTCAACCATGATGTCTTCAACGCTAGCCCTCCATCTTTCTTTGAGTTGCATTACTGAGTGAATCCTCATTTATTAGCCAATCCCGACAATTATGCTAATCATACCATAAGACAAATTTATATATAAAAGGAAGATAAAACTTAATATTAAAGATATATATTCTCAATACACCTTCTCAGATTAAGTTTTAAATATGTCAAACATGTTTAACTTATTAGTGAGATAGTTGTGTTGCTAATCCTTTGGTCTGGTTAAAATATTTGCAGTATTTTTTGCAGATTCAATCTTTGTAGGTTTTATAATTCTTTAAATCATTTTGTCTCTTATAACGTGGAGATCGATTTCAAAGTGTTTGGTTTTATCATGAAAGACTAGATTAGAAGCAATCTAAATGGCAGCCTTATTGTCACAATACATAGTGATGAGATTGGTAACTTTGATGTTTAAATCTTACAGAAGGTTGGTTAGTCAAATGACATCACATGTTGCAAAAGCAGGAGCTCTATATTCTGCTTCTGCATAGGATCTAGAGACCATAGTCTGCATTTTACTTTTCCATAAGACAAAGGAATTGCTTATAAAAATGGCAAATCTAGATCTCCTTGTACTTTTGCACTTAGCCTAATCAGAGTCAAAGTAACTCAACAAGTTCATGTTTGAGCCTTTTGAAATCATGATTCCTTTGCCAGGAGCCTCCTTTAGGTACCTTAGGATTCATATGCCAAGTTTTAAATGGGACTTAAAGGGAGAATGCATAAACTAACTTAAAGAATTGACTGCATATGAGATGTGAGGCCTGGTATTGTGTAGATAGATAAGTGAATCCCAGTAAATTTAGATATCCAGTTATGTTTTGAGTTGGTTTGCAGGCCAAGAGGCCATACTCAAAGAGAATTTCAAGGCAGTATTTCCTTTGGGAGAGACAGATGCCATCATTTGTTTTTATAACTTCAATTCCAAGGAAGTATTTAAGTTCTCTTAAGTCTTTAATCATGAAGTTATTTTTTTTATAACTTCAATTTCAAGAAAGTATTTATGTTCTTCTAGGTCTTTGATCATGAAGTTATTTTTTAAAAAGTCTTTGACTTTGTTGACTTCATCTAAGTCATTACCAATGAGAACTATGTCATCCACATAGACAAGTAAAGCAATGAATAAGTTGTTACCGATTTTGATAAATAAGGAGTAGTCACTCCTGCTTTGTTTATATCCATTACTGGTAAGAGTTTGACATATTTTTTCATTTTATTATCTTTGTGCTTGTTTAAGACCATATAGAGATTCTTTAGTTTGCATACTATTTGATCATCAATAAAAAATATCCTGGTGGAAGTGTCATTTACACTTCTTCAGTTAGGTTGCCATATAAATAAGGGCCACTCATTGTTGACAACAATGCTTATAAGAAACCTAACTGTAACAATTTTAGCTATAGGGAAAAATGTTTCATCATAGTCGGCACCTTCTTTTTGTTTAAATCTTTTTGCCACTAGTCTGGCTTTATATCTTTCTATATCAACATTAGATTTGTATTTGACTTTATAGATCCATTTGCATCCTATGAGCTTTTTGCCAGGATGTAATTAGGTAATTTCCCATGTTTCATTTCTATTAAGATCCTTCATTTCACTGTTCATGGCACTAACCCATTCTTTCTTATTACATGTCTCATGAAAGGTTTTTGGTTCAAAAGTTTTGTTGAGATTTAAAGCAAAACAATAGTTTTCTTTTCTAAGTTTTGAATAATTAACAACTCTATCAATTCCGTATTTAACTTTATCATCAAGAACAAAATCAAAGAGTTTGGTTGGATGTTTAGAAGTTCTACCAGACCTCCTTTGAGACACAGTTTCATTTATAATATTTTAGATGTTGTAATTGTTGCCCTCAGAACTGGAACTTGGTTCCACTATGTTATTATCAATCTGGTAAGGAGAATTTGATTTTCTAGGGTTGCTACAGAGTTGCTGTCAGATGAAGTATGATCATTGTCAAGTGACTTTGTGCCATCCTCATCATGTGTTGCTTCAGAGTTGCTAGTAAATGATCTATTATCACTATCAGTCGTCTTTGTGCCATCAACATATGGAGATCTGTTTTCACTACCATGATATCAAGCCTTTGAATCATCATTAGGCAGGGGGTCTGGAGGGTGTTTCAAGTAGGGACTATCAAAAAAGTTAAAATGATTTATTTCAGAAATTAGATTTGAAAATGTTTTTTGGTTTTCTTTCAATTTAAAGGAATATGTTTTCATAAAACTTGATAACACTCTAGTTATCCATAAAATATCCCTTGTTAATACGCTATTTATCTATATAAATATATATAATATTATGTCTTTAGATACTTAATTGTGTAATAGTTATTTCAAGAGTAAGGAAGCAAGAAGGACTAGAAATGCAAAGAATATCCGTTAAAGATGTTAACGGCCATTAAAGGAAAAGACTTAGAAGAAAAATAAAGAAATAGTGCCCAAGTGCGGCGCACTTACTAACAAGTACGACATAATTGTGAACGGGGAAAGCAATTAATTCAAAAAAGAAGTACGGCGCCCTTCTGAGGAAGTGCGACACACTTACACCTGCAGTTACAAAATAATCATTAAATCCTATTGCATTGATTGGATACTGATCATTTGCTCTTAACACTTACTCCTCATGTTCATTAAAAGTCTGAAAATCTATATAATGATGCCCCAAGCCTGTGTTTTCAACAAGAAGTGAGGAAGAACCATAATAATCAAAGGAAGAAGAATAGGATGAAATAAACTCTAGTTCATCATATTCCACTTGTTCATACCACCAAGAGGACGAATTTGGAAGTACTTTTCGGGCTATTGGTATCTGTGACAGAGGGATTACTAGTTGGATTAGTGTTTGGGTATTTTATAGTTTTCATTCGGAAAAACTTGTATAAACGCATCATTGGATGTGAAACATTGGTATAATCTTATTACCTTTTTAATATGATTTCTACTGATGTTATTAAGTTCATTATGTGTTTTATTTCCTTGATGATGGAGTAGTCAAATAATGTTTGTTTGGGCAAAGTAGTGTGATGTAAAAATACTATAGATATATGCTTATGATTGTATTAATGATATGCTTGATGTTGGTATGCTTGGATAACTAATAATTGTTTGATTTATCATTGTGATGGAAAAAGGTTGAAAGACTTTATCGCTTTGATGTAATTTCGTATTATTTGTCTATGAATGACCCGATATTAATCTTGTGAGAATTGATTAATAAAACTTTTATCAATCTAAGTATAACGATGTTTAATGCCTAATCTCATGTCTAACGAACTTGATTAGGAGAGTATATTACTATTATTATCATTTACAAATCGATCTTAAAGGATTTCTTTCTATATTGAATAGATAATTGCTTGATTGATTACCCGTCGATTTCTGCCTTTATGCTTGATTTGTGTGCTCATCTCTATCTATATGTATTTTATCCTCATAATTCTGAGCCTAAACAAGCATTCTTTTAATCAACTTTTTTTACGAAACCGTTATATTTGGAAAGTGTCTTTTATAATTAAAACATCAATCTTTGGATACGTGACAAATCTAAAGATATTTCTTTGCAAAATATGACAACTCTAAAGAACGTCAATCCCATGGAACGACTTGGTATTACCTAAAGATTATACTATATATGTGGGTTATACTTTTACTCGTGTGTTGGTTTAAAATCAGTGAAACTAGTCTTATAAATTTAAAGCTTTTACAACACATCAGAACTTGACATCCTTAGAGAAAAAAAATAGTTTTGTTTTATAAACTAAGTAGTTTGTAACCTTTTTTGTATTGGAATAGCCAATGAAGATGCATTTTTTTAGATTTGCTTGAAAATTTGTCTATGTTAGTTAAAATAGTTGAAAAAAGAGGCATCCAAAAGATTTTAAGTGATCAATGTTAGTTCAATGCCAAACACAATATCATAAGGAGATTTTCCTTTGCGGACAGAGGTAGGCAGTCTATCGATTAGGTAAGTGGCAGTCAAGATGCACTTGGTCCACATGTTGAGTGGAATTACTCCCTAAAAAAGAAGAGATCTTGCTATATTAAGTAAGTGCATGTGTTTTCTTTCTGCTATCCCATTTTGTTGTGGGGTGTAAGCAATTGTGGTTTGATGGATTTTCCATGCAGTTTGAAGTTTAGAAGTTATTGTTAACTAATTCGGTTCCATTATCGCTTCTAAAAATCTTAATATTTTTATTAAATTATGTTTTTAAATAGTTGTGGAATTCAATTATGTTTGTTATGACTTCACTTTTGGATTTTAAAGATATACCCAAACTACTCTAGAGTAATCATCAACAACAGTAAGGAAGTAACCGAATCCCTCTCTACTTGTGACTCTATAAGCACCCTATATATCTAGATTAATCAAATTCCCAACAGAAATGGTTTTGTGTTCACTCAGAGGAAATGATTATCTTGTTTGTTAGGAGTAATGACAAGTGTCACATGGAGAAGAGTTACACTTTCCTTTGATGTCAATTTCGTGTTTTGAAGCTTTTAGGACTTGGTTTGATGGGTGACCAAGTCTATAGTGCCACAAAAAATTTGAGTGACAGTTTATGATGTTATTGTTTTTAACAAACTTGTTTGGATTGTTAAAGTCAAGGAAGTACAAACCTTCTCTTTGACAACCAGTCGTCAGAGTATTCTGCAGCTGTAAGTCATAAATGTAACATTTGTGTTCATCAAAACCAATAAAGAAATTGCAATCTCTTGCCAGTTTATGAACTGACAGGAGATTAACAGTATATTCAAGAACATAAAGGACATCATAATGAATAATTCTATCAGTAAGTCTTAAGTTTTCAATTTTTTTATGTAGGCAGTGGTGCCACTAGGATGATCAATCTGAAGTCTTAGGTCTGATATATCCATTATGTTTCAAGGTTTTCTTTAGATGTAACCATGTATTGGTTAGTACTAGAATCGATTATCCAACCCTTGTTGGTTTTATGAATTCTAAAAGTGGTATTTCCACATATAAAGTACCTCTCATATAGGCATAAGCATTGTTTGAATTATTGGAGCAGTTCAAAAGGTTTAGCAATTGATGAGTCAGTTTAGCTGAAAGTGATGGAGCAGAACAAGGTGAAGTAGTGGTTGTAGAGGTAGGAACCTCCACAGATGCATTGTATGCATTATTGCTTGATTTTTTTTTATTTTCTCATTTCTTATTAATGTGATCATGGAAACCATCAATTTTATAGCATGTATCAACTGTGTGTCCACTGAGACCACAATTTATATTTGAGCAGATTAGATTATAATTTTCACATTCTTTTTGTTGTTATAATGCCCTTTGTTATTGATTTCATTATAGCATCTAGCAGCAAATGTAGATGCATGATGCTTGTTTCCAATAGCAGATGAAGAACCCCTATGAGATTCCTCTCTACCAATGACAGAAAATGTAGTGTTTACATCAAGTATAGGGTAGGGATGAGCAAAAGAACCAAGAACCGGACCAGGAATCGAGAACCGATAATAACGCTCAAATCGAGTATGTTTTAGGAGCGTTTTTCATGCTTTTGTATTAGTTATTTGGTTAGTTACCTATGGTTTTATTACTCGATTATGTCAAAATATGCTTTCTAGTGTAATTGCAGCCAAATACAGGAAAACAAGAAAAGAAGAGACGAACATGCAGAGATTATCGCAAGTACGAAGAATCCTATGTCAGGATCAAGTGCATAAGCATCTCAAAGAAGAAGAAATCTAATTACTCAAGCTTCCAAGACTTGAGATCAAGTTATAATAGAGATATGGTGAAGTACAAAGGCCCACGGCCAACCACAACTCAAGCAAGAGCATTAAACGAGAAATCCAACAAAAAGATTCCACCAGCGACATCCCAGCCGCCCGGATGGAGAGTTTGCTGCCCGACAGAAGGAGTGCTACCCGGCAGGAGGCTTTGCCGCCCGGCTCTTGGAGCCCACATTTTTCATTTCACTCAAGAAGAAACCAGGAAAGCCAAGAAAGAGGAAGGATCCCTCTAAGTCACAAGTTTGTCATTTCCTAGTTTACATTCCTTTAAGCTTTTGCAATACTTTTGTAAGAACTCTCATTATGTTTATGAATGTATTATTTTCTAAAATTATGTCTTGGTTTAATATGAGTGGCTAGTCCCTCTATGTGCTTGGTTAGATGATGTTTGTGGTATAAAGATTCGATTATGATAGTGTGGCATGTTAACTCAATTTCAAGCTAAGTCTTAGATCCATTTGTTTTTATGTTCTAAAGTGGGATAGTTTTATCTACCAGATTGATTGTTGAGAATATCATAGGTCGAAAGGGATATTGTTAACCAATCAATTGTCGCCTTTTTGTCTACGAGCGGCTACCTTTTGTATTGACCATTTCTTAAGCGGTTTGGTAAAACTAGGAACATAATAAGCGATGTCTGTGGTTTGTGAAATGAACCGCGAATCAAACTCATAGAGGTTGTCTTAGTCTTGCATTGATTGATTATGCCTAATGCTTGTTTATATCACTTGGAGTCTTGACGAAGGCAAAAGCTTTTAAAAAAACAATAGATTGGATATTTCCAATTCTTTTAATCAACTTGTTAGTATTTGCCACCTTCATATCGAATCGGATTCCCAAACTGAATCCAAACAAGTACATCTATTTATTATCGAATTACTTTTATCATTACTTGCTTGCATCTTAGGACCTTTATCATCGGAATCTTTATCAAGTCGAAACACCCAAATCCCCGCGAATGATCCTGGCTTACCATTCCATATCTTGCTACTACGGACGAGTTCACTTGCTCGTATGTGTTGCTTAAGAATTTGGTATACCGAGTTATAAATTTAAAACTGACCCGTATCGCACGCATCACTCCCCGGCAACGATGCCAAAAACTAAATCTAATGGATAAGGGGGGTTTTCAGCCTGAGAGACTGGCACAGGTTTCGTGGTGACTAAAACCAATTCAAGACACTTTAACACACGTAAGCAAATTAACAGAAGATAAAAGAGCGGTGATAACGCCTAAATTATACATGTTTTCGGCGACGTTATTTGCATTTATTATATCATTTCTTGTGAACTTTTGGTACTTAATCAAGTATATTTGCTATTATATTTTCTAGGTACGCGTCGTGGACGAATTCAGAAGATTACACGAAGAATTGAAGCTTAAACGAAGAAATAACTCAAGCAGAATGATCTCCCGACACCTGTTCACTGTTTTGGTCATAACTCGGTCATACGAACTCCGTTTTAGTTGGTTCAAGCGGCCACGCGAAGAGAATTCAATTATCTACAACCATGAAGAAGGCCAACTACTGAAAATGACCAAAGGTACGTCGCACTTGCAGAAAGTGCGGCGCACTTTTCACCAAAACTGAAAAATCCTTTAATACCCAAAGTGCGGTGGTTTTACCCAAAGTGCGGCGCACTTTCTGACGAATTTAAGAGAATTAATGGCAATTAAATGCTAAGTGCATTAACACCCGATGTGCGGCGCACAAATAATTTTGTGCGGCATACTTTTGCCCCTGAAAAGCCTATAAATACTCTCCTTGGCTCCCTCATTTCACACACCATCACACAAACAAATCCCATCCGATTCTACAATTTAGAATAGGTGTTTTTGGTGATCTTGGCTTGACAAACCAAGGATCCAAACTCCCCTTCAAACCACCATCACCACCATCGACTACCACCACTCTCCACCATCAATTCCCAGGTTTTGATCCATCAAAGAAGCATAATAGAAGTGTTTATTCGAATCTATAATCGATTGTGACAGAATTGTTCATAGTTTCCAGATTTTGCTTTGAATATAATAAGATGTTGGGAAATTCTTGTGAAATCACCATATTTTGCTCTTGAAGTCGGTATAAACTTTTGAATATGATCTTTATTGAATTCATGATGAATGTTATGTGTTTTCTTACTTTGATTATGGAGTAGTAATCTTATGTTTGTTTGGGCATAATGTGATCTTTGATATGGAGCGTTTGGATATGTGTTTATTTAATTGGTAAAACATATTTTATATAAGAATATAGGCCGAAAGGGTTCTTTTATATATGTGTTTAGTCATTCCACTTAATATATTGGTTATAATAACTTATAAAGATCGAAAGGATTTGTTGTTATTAATCGATATAATCACTAGTTATATTAAAGGCCGAAAGGATTTATAACTTGTGATAACTCTATTTTCTAAACTTATAAACACTATCCCAAACACTACATTGTCTTAGTGATCATTGCCTAAACAAACATATCTTAATCATTTGATTGAATCATCTTTTAATCACTTTTGTTATAATATCCGATATATGCAAGATTTGATTAATTTGATCCGTGACAATCTTATTAACCTTAGCCCCTTAATTACAAACTGTGAAAACTTCAATTCCCGTGGAATGACCTGGACTTACCTAAAAGCTATACTATACATGAACGGGTATACTTTCCGAGTGTTGTGTTTTTAGTAAAAATCGGTATTCCTAGTATTATAAATTTAAAGCTTGGAAAACACACATCAAGATTTTGGCGCCGCTGCCGAGGAATTGTTTAAGTTGTTATA
>BQNB010007981.1:42630-87427 GCA_026074375.1 Tanacetum coccineum | reverse complement strand
GATTTTGAAATCATGTGTGATGCTAGTGACTTTGCTCTTGGAGCCGTTCTAGGTCAAAGAAAGGACAAACATTTTCATCTTATTCACTATGCGAGTAAGACTATGACCGGGGCTCAACTTCATTACACTACAACCGAAAAGGAAAAGCTAGCCGAATCTTTTCCTTTAGAGTCACTAGGGAAAGTTGAAGAGCTCAAAGAGATTAATGTGAATGATAGTGTGCTTAATGAGAATGAAAATGTTGTTGAAAATAATGTGCTTAACAATGTGAATGTGCTTAGTGATAATACCACGCCATGGTTCACCGACTTAGCGAACTACCATGCGGGTAATTTTGTTAAAAAAGGAATGAGTTCACAACAAAAGAGAAAGTTTTTCAAAGATGCTAAACATTACTATTGGGATGACCCTTACTTGTTCAAAATTTGTGCGGACCAAGTCATTAGACGATGTGTTTTTGGCAAAGAGGCTAATGAGATTCTCATGGCTTGTCACAACGGACCTACGGGAGGCCATCATAGTGCCAATTACACCGCTCGTAAAGTCTTTGACTCCGGATTCTTTTGGCCCACCATCTATAAAGATGCTTTCAACTTGGTTAAACATTGTGATGCTTGTCAAAGACAAGGCAAAATCTCTCAAAGAGATGAGATGCCACAGAATGCAATACAAGTTTGTGAGATCTTTGATTTGTGGGGGATTGATTTCATGGGTCCATTTCCATCAAGTAGGGGAAATAAGTACATCTTAGTTGCGGTGGATTATTTGTCCAAATGGGTGGAAGCTAAGGCTTTACCTACTAATGATGCTCGAGTTGTTTGTAAGTTCTTGAAAAGTCTTTTTGCTAGATTTGGAACCCCTCGTGCTATAATAAGTGATAGAGGCACACATTTTTGTAATGACCAATTTGCAAAGGTCATGGCAAAGTATGGTGTGACCCATCGTCTTTCGACTCCTTACCACCCGCAAACGAGTGGTCAAGTTGAGGTTTCAAATAGGGGAATTAAAAGGATTTTAGAAAGAACCATAGGTGAGAATAGAGCTTCTTGGAGTGATAAGCTTGACGATGCTCTATGGGCTTTCCGAACCGCCTACAAAACACCTATCGGATGTACTCCTTATAGGTTGGTTTACGGAAAAGCTTGCCATCTCCCTATTGAGTTGGAACATAAAGCTTTTTGGGCCCTTAAGCAAACTAATTTAGACCTTAATCTTGCGGGTAAAAATAGAAAGTCACAAATCAATGAGCTTAACGAATTAAGGGATGAAGCTTATGAGAATTCTTTGCTTTATAAGGAGAAAACAAAAAGGTTACATGATTCAAAGATTAAAAACCGAGTTTTTAATGTTGGGGATCAAGTGCTTCTTTTTAACTCAAGGCTAAAGATTTTCTCGGGGAAGCTTAAATCTCGATGGTCGGGACCATTTACGATTGCTAATGTTTACCCATATGGAACAATTGAACTTTCTCAAAAGGATGGTCCAAATTTTAAAGTCAATGGTCATAGGGTGAAACACTATTTTGGAGAGGATGTACCTAATGTGATTATCCCGGATGTTAAGACCGACCCACCATGATAACCTAGTTTGGGGAAATGAGTCAAGCTAGGGGACTCTATAATAAACAAGCGCTTCGTTTCGTAGGCACCCATAGTTTTCCTTTTTAATCCTTCTTTCTATTTTCTATTTGCTTTCCCCAAGGAAAATTAATTCCGGGGATAGAGTATAGCTGGTGTACTCGGTTAACAAAAACTAAGCCGTTTTAGTAGATTATGAGCTAACAATGAAAATGATGAGAGGAAGGCTAGTTCTTTCGGTCTTTGTTGTTGTTTGTGCATTGTTTGTCTAGGTTTTCGGATTTGGAGGATTCATGGTTCAATATCTGTGGATGAAACAAAGTGATGCCACCAAATTCCATTGATAGGTCTCCAATCTTCTCTTCATTAAAGTGGGAAATTCTTATCTTTGTCTTTATCGAAAATAACATCTATTCTTTTGGCATGACCTTAGAATTTTTGTTTAGATTTCTTGACCTTATTTTTTAAACATCGAGGCAATGTTTCAATTTTTGTTTGGGGTATGATATCTTTTTCGATTTGATTTGCACTTCACGCAACTCTTGTTTGATCTTTTTGAATTACACTTTTTGTGAATTAAAGTGGAAAATTTTAAGTTTTTGTTTGCATAGAAGCTTAGTTTGGGGAAAAACACCACTTTTTGGTAATCCGTTGGTGAGAAATAGGAGTTAATTTTGACTTGACCGGGTGAAAATGCCCTAGCTAGTTCTTTAACCTACCTTTTGTGGGGCTAAGCTTTCACAAATCCTATTGCATTGGATTTTAAAATGTGAAGAACAAGAGATGATGTAGTTAAATATAAGTGTATTTGCTTAAGCAAGGTTTATTTAGGAAAAACATAAAAGCTTATATGAATGTTTTGTGTTTCTTTTTAACTCTCACAAAGCTTTAATACACCTAATTCATCGTTGGCTCTTTTTTAATTTAACTAAGTCAACCAATGTCTTTAGAAAAAGTCTTACATTTTGGAAAATAATTCATTTATTATGTAAGTAAGATTTTTGGTTTCAAATTTATAAGTTGATTTTTCTAAAGTGAAATTTTTCCATTCACCAAAAATATAATTATAAAAAGAATGTCAATGAAGCATTTCTAATGCAAAAGCATTATTTTTCGTGCCAATTAAGTATTCGCAAAAATAGAATAATAAAAGCTAAAAACTATATATAGTTTTTAATCGTTGGAGTTTATCATGTTGAGAGAGTGAGACTCGGATGGGGTCGCAAACTAAGATTAAGGACTATGTACGTGGAATCAAGGTTCGTATGCATTCATCACTGGGAGCATGGCCAGGTGGTGATTGCAACTAAGGACTTTTGGATTCTAGGGCTTTGTAGGATGAAGGTTGTATGACCTTTTTTCTTGTGTGTTGTCGCGATAACCCACAAACATTAGCAGCGGAGTGGGGGTTCGAACTAAGAACACCGGTTGTTGATGCGATATCCTATTTAGGAGAAAGGCCTAAGTGGGGGTTCGAACTAAGAACAACATTCCTATTTAAAAAAAAATATAGTATATTGAAAATAAAAGAATGGTTAAAATTTCATTTTCTAAAGTCAAGTTATAAATTTTGTTTCCCAATTTCTTTTAGCTTTGAGTTGAGGTTTATCTATGTTTATTAACTTTTAAGCTCAAAAGCTTTTAAGTGTAAATGTTAGATGGATCTTCAAATTTAAAGTTATAAATTGATCTTCATGGTTAAGTTGAAAAGATTTGTGACACACTCTTTAATCATTTATTTATTCTGGGAGTGAATAGTTCACAAGTTGTAAGTATAAGAGCTTTAATCATTTGCGACTTAGATTGACAATGATCTTTGTTTAAAGCTTTGTTTAGTCTAGTCGAAAAGTCAGGGAAGACGAATTTTTCCTCCTTTTTTGCTATATTAATCGGAGGAGTAGTAGCATATTTTCAATGAGCTAAAAGTTGCAAATTGCAATGATTGCAATTATGTGTTTCCATGAGAGATATAGATGTGAGAATAAAGCTTAAGATGTTTAAAAAGGGGAATCATAAAAGGGTTTGTGAAAAAAGGGAATTTTTTGGGGAAACTTGTTAGTTTACAAAGCTGTACATTATTATAAATTGCGTGGACTACGGCAATCCTTTAGTTTCGGGAAACTTTGATAAGTGTTTTAAATTGTATACATAAAATACCCAGGATTTTGCAATAAGATCAGCAACAAAAAAAATATGCCAAAAGATGGAAATATGTGTGCTTTTGTGTCTCAATGTGTAGGAAAGGTATTCAAAGTCAAAAAGAGAAAAAAAGAGCAAAAACGAGTAAAAACCGATAAGAAATGAAGAGACAAGTACAAGGGAAATACATGAAGCCAAAATTTCGAAAGCCAGGAATCTAGACCGTGGTTCGAGAAAAAGTCAAGAAAGTAAGAATAAGGACAAGTGAAATGACCATTATACGTTTGAAGAGGATTGCAAAAGACTATAAATACCCTTTTTGGACCCTTCTATTACTTATTTGGATCACAAAGCCCAACAAAAGGACCAAAACAATGAGCCAAACTCAAAGTCATTTCTAGGTTACTAAACTACAAGGGCCAAAGAATTGGAAATTCTCAAAAATTATATTTATACACTTATTTGAGGAACCAAAACAGAGGGACTTGTATTGCAAATACCACAAACTTTCAAACCAAACGCGGGTTTAATTTTTCCCTTAACCACTTTATAACCGTTTTTCCCGCCAAATCCCTAACGAACCCAACTTCCCCAAATTCTTTCCCGTCTCTTCCAACTACAAACTCCACCTCATATTTACAATCTCCACGTCATTTTTATGACGTGGCAGCCTCCTATTGGTGCGAACACCTCACCAATCGTGATCAACGGCTAAATTTCATGTTAAAAATTGTTTCAAACGGGCTTTGGGAAGGATGAAAGTTCTCATTTTCTCTTCATATTTTTCCTATAAATAAGAGCTTGTAATTCAGTTTGAGGGGGTTAGATAGTTAGTTCAATTTTCTTTGTAATTTTCTCTTTTCAATTTACTTGTACTGTTCATCTTTTCGAATTAAGTTTTTTTTAAACTTTCAATTCAGTTGTACTGCTTGTTTCTTATCTTGTACTCTTCTTCTAAAAGCAATAAAGCTGTTAGAGTTGTGTTTGTGTTTAAGTTTTCATGAAATAAGCTAGTTTTACATAATAAGCTTGTAATAAGCTCAATATAGCTTATTGAGTTTTCTCTAGTTCACAAATTGTTCAAATGTTGTTAAAAGTCTTTTAAATACTGAATTTGTCTATTTTTGTTCACCTATGTTCATTTGAGTTAAATTTGATTCAATATTGGAAGCTTTTGGAGTACTAAGCTCATTTCAGCTTATTGAGCTTAAGCTCAGGTTTTAGAGGCAAGGTGCCATATAGGTTTGAAATTTAAAGCCACTCACTCAACAAGAGTGGCTAGAGTTCAGAGACTACAATTCAAAGGGTTAGCTTTATGTTTTTTAATTTCAGCAGTCAAATAGCTTAATTCATTTGCTTATTGTATTGTCTTCTTGTGTGCTTAAACCTATTCAATATTACCTTATCAGCTTAGAGATTCAAATGCTTTAAGTTTTTGAAGCTAGATTCCATTAAGATTTCACTTCTTAAGAGTCTGTCATAATAAGTAGGAAAAGCTAGCTGATAAACTAGCTTATTTCTTTTAATAAGCTGTAGAATTTAGTGCTAAAATAGCTTAATTAGTTGAGTTCAAGTTAGAGTAGATAAAAGGTTTTAGCAGTTTTAGTTTTAAAATAGATTTTAAGTAAAATTTAGTTTGGAAAGTGTTAGTTAAGTAGTGTTTGGGACAAGGAGTTTTTGACTCTAAAAGTCAACAGGAGCTTGTCAAAATTCTTTACATAGTTGAGTTTTTCAAAGTGTTCAAGTTTTAAAGAGGATTTGCAAGTTAGTTTGTAGAATTTAAAATTTTAAAGCTTAAAAAGCCTTTACTAGCACCAGGACAGTTTTAAGTGTCAAGTAGATTTTGTAGTTAAGTGTTTCATAGCATTTTAGAGTTCAATTTTGGTTAATGCAGGTTTAGTAACATTTAGTGAGTCAGTTTATGAGTCCAAACTTAGAGCCTTAGCCTGCATTTAAATTCTAGCCAATTGCATCAGCATAAGCAGTACTTACTCAGTAAGTACTGCTGATGTTCACCAATTTTCTAGCTATTTTTTAATACTTGTAATTAGGTAATAAGAACTTAGCTTTAGGAAATTTAGTAGTACTCCATTAGCTTTATTTAGATAATCTCTTAACTCTCATTTTTAAGCTTTAGACTAGCTTAAATTTTTCTTGCAAAAGTGGTATAAGCAGCAGCTTAGATTTCTTGCTTATTTCTTTTGATTTCTATTTTCTAGTTATCATTTTCAAAATCCTTTTATCTAGGTTTATTCTATAATCATAGAATAGCTTATTTCTAAAATTTTAGTTTCTAGGATTTGAATTTGAGTTAGTTAGCTTATTAGCAATTGCTTAATTTCAGTAATCAAACCTGAACCTTTACTTTTTAATAGCAAATTCCTTGTTAATCTAGTATACTTTTAGCTTATTTCTTTTTAGCTATCCTTAGTACACATCTTAAGCTTCATATAGTATCTTTTGGATTTTATTTTCATTGAGAATTAAGCTAGGAATAAGCCAAAGATTAGAAAAGTTTAGATTTTCAAAGGAAAACTATAGTTTCTGTAGAACAGATTTAAAAGCTAAATTTCTAGCTTATCTAGTTGATAAAAGTTCAAAGTGCTTTTGTTAAAAGTGTAGTATAGAAGCTCAGGAGCAACTTTGTTGTTTTAAGTTTTAGCTTATTTTCACTTTTGCAATAAGCTAAAATTTGCTTAAGTCGTAGGGTTTGTTTGGTACTTTTTCAAAAGTTAAAGGTGGTCTGTTTCCACTATAGTGTAAATTTCTATTACTTACTCCGCCTACCCTTTACTTTCATCTTTAGCATTTTCTACCCTGTCTTTTAGGTTTAATAAAATAGGTTTTATATTTTTAATATTAGTTTAATAAAATTAGGGTTTAGGTTTTAATTAGCAAAATTAGGGTTTAATTGATTAGTAAAAATTGGGCATTTTCATACCATTAAATTTCTGCACATTTTCAGTAGTTAAAAATCATTTTTCTTTATTTTTCCAATTAAATTTGTATTTTCTAGAAATTAAAATAGGTTTTAGGTAATTTCTTTTTCTTAAGAAATTCATAGAAAATAGAAAAATAGTGGGAAAAATCTAATTCTTTTTTGTAATAATTTTCTTTTTCAGTTTAGTATTTTTGAAAAATAAAAATAGATTTTTAGTGTTAAATTTTTAGAAGAAGTTTATTTTTAGTAATTCATTTTTCTTTAAAAATTCATATAAAATTCAAAAATAGTTAAAAAATTCTAATTCTTTTTCCTAAAATTTTCTTTTTAAATTTGTGATTTTTAGGTATAAAATTTGTTAAAAGAAGTGCCTTAGATTTTAAATTTCAGTTTTAGCTCACGTTTTTAATTTTAGTGTATTAAAATTTCGTGCTAGTTAATTGTTTTTAGTTTCTTTAATATTTTCTATAGTTTAATTGTGCTATTATATTCGTAGTGTAATTCAAAATTCAAAAATCCTTTATCCATTCTTGACTCGAATCCGAATTATTACCGAATTTCAATTCACGACTTCGTTGGGATACGACCCGAGAAGAAAATACTTCCCGGTGTTAAAATATTCGTTATTGTTGTTTTCTTAAGTGAGATTTTTACCCCTTTTATTTCTCTTTGTTTGAGAAGTACTGGAAGAATTGCACGGATTTATACTATACATATATAAATTCACTGTTCTAGAAGACGGCATCGCATGCATAGCTTGATTGATCTATTATTATTAATTATCATGATTGTGTACCTCAGCAAAGCATTCTAACCATAATGAGATGTAAATTCGCCATTGTGAGAAACTTTGGCAGTGTGAAGTTCATCACAATTAAAGTCATATGCATCCGAAATCAATCATCTGTAGAAGCTCGCATTTGAGTAATGACAGTCTGTATGGCTTGACCTTCTGGAATTCATGGATCTGCCAAAAATGCAAGTTCTTCCTCATGTAGAATTTGACCACTTGCTTGAGCTTGTACCAACAACACTTTATCCTTAAACCAACAATCATCCCGTTTCCTCTTAGGTTTAGTGCACTGTTTGGACACGTGGCCTTCCCCTTTGCAGTTGTAATAGATAACAGTACTTTGTTTCCCAGAATTGCTTCCACTTGCTCCTGGAGTGTATGTCCTTGTAGTACCCGCAGCTAAAGATGTTTGTCTCCTTTGAATTGGTTGTATGGTCACTCTTCCGTTATTAATGATAGCTTGTTGCCTAGGGTTTGACGAATTCCTTAGCTGATTATTGGCAGTGGGGTAGCGGGAAGTGACAACAACAGTCAAGAAAGACATCATGTGATTGATGACATCAATGGGATCATCATCTTTCTGGAACACTGGAATAATTAGACCCGAGTCTGGTTGGGAAAATTCAGGTTGTTGGTTAACTGTGGGAGCATATTCCAATTAAGAGATGGATGACGATGGAGAATAAACGTTGTGGTGAACTGATGATTGATAATCATTGGATGGTAAAGTGATTGAAAGAGGTGTTGATGATTGATGAGTTGAGTATTGTTGAGACTGATAAGGTGATCCATACTGTAGAGACTGATATGGTGAAACTTGTGGTTGAAATTGAGTGTTTTGGTAAGAGTTTTGATGAGTTTGATAAGGAGACTGGGTCATCTGATGGGTTGCAACCAAAGCAAGCGGATCTGAGTTATGTTCATGCATTAAACGAACCTTGTGAGTCCCTTAGGAATAGATCTTTGAATCCTATTAAGGATGATAGCCAAGATGTATAAATACAGTTGACTATGTAGAAACACTGATTATGAATACTATGTGTTAATGCGGAATCTTAACACAAGTACTAAGAAAAACAATGAAGAACTAAATAATAACTTCTATTAATCTGCTTTGAACGATTACAGATTACTAACTATTGTGATATGATTTTTGTTATGAGATATCTTAAGGTCGTATATCTAACTATGCCCAAAGGGATCCTTTTATAGACTAAGGATAAACCCTAACAGTGCATGAGAAGTTGAATTCTTTCCCAAAGTTCCTTGGCGACTTTATGATTGCTAACCAATGCATAGACCTCAGGTGGTAGTCCTTGGAGAATGATATTTGTTACCTTGATATCACAATCAGCTCGAATTGCTTCCATAGCAGATAACTCAGAATATTTATTTGGTCTTTTCACTCCATTTTCCTCAATTGAAGGCCAGATGAGTGGACCATGCTTAACGGATTCAAGGATCATTCGTCCATGTTGTCTATTCATCATGTATGCTTTTCCAAGAATCGTACATATCCTTTTCCAACATAGGTGGACGATTCTCAGCACCCGAAAGAATCGCTTTGTCATCAAGAGTCGTCATTGAATAATATGTATGTTAAAAGATTACTTGTTTGATCGGACGGTGGTAGAAAGAAATTGTGTTTAAATAAGTTGTCTTTTAAGTGATTTAAGTCTTGAAACTACAAGGGATTTTACAATTCTTGACAAAACCAGGAAAGACACGTAAATGTTTCATGGGATTTTACAAGTCAACAAAATAAACCGTATAATTATAAAAATTTGAGTTGTTCGACTGGAGTTGTTCGACTTGGGTTGTTCGACTCAGGTTTTTTGACTCGAGTTGATCGACTCAGGTTGTTCGACTTGGGTTGTTCAACTCAAGTTGTTCGAATTGAGTTGTTCGACTCAGGTTGTTCGACTTGAGTTGTTCGACTCAGGTTGTTCGACTTGGGTTGTTCGACTCAGGTTGTTTGACTTGAGTTGTTCGACTCAGGTTGTTCGACTTGGGTTGTTCGACTCAGGTTGTTTGACTTGAGTTGTTCGACTCAGGTTGTTTGACTTAGGTTGTTTGACTCAGGTTGTTCGACTTGAGTTGTTCGACTCAGGTTGTTTGACTTGAGTTGTTCGACTCAGGTTGTTCGACTTGAGTTGTTTAACTTGGGTTGTTCGACTCAGGTTGTTCGACTTCAACAGTGACGAAACTAAAAATCTCAAAAACACAAAAAAACACTTTTTTGATTATTTTTTTGCAAAAAATCTTGTACAACTAGTATTACCAACCCTATAGGAACAAGAAAAATGAAAACTTTAAGGTTTTTAAGCCAAAAATTTAAAATCAAGATTTTGTTCTTTGTAAAGGTTTTTGAACATAAAAGTGAAAAAAATGTTATTTTTCTAAATTCAAAGCTTGTACACCTATATCTTAAAGATACTAGATCAAATTTACCAAGGGAAATGATCTTTTAGTGTCCACAATAGCTTTAAAAACAAAATAAATAAAGAGAAAGGACGAATCTTGCAAGAAACCCACGAACCAAAAACAAAACTTAAACACAAAAACTAAACACACCACTCTATGACTCTGATACCAATTGTAGACTAATCAAATAACATACTAGATGTGAGGGTAGAGAGATAGAGAGTGGGATGGATGAACACTTAGAGAGAGAAAGTAAACATAAGAGAGCTTTGTTAATGTGTGAAAAAAATGAACAACAAACCAACCACCTCTCCAAGGCATGGAGAAGTGTATTTATACTTACAAATGGCATGTGGGCTTGGGCTTGCATGGACTAATCCATGGGCCTTTGCTAACTAACTATGTAAGTTTCCAAAAATTGCTTAACGAGCTAACGACTACTATCTATCGAAGTGACCGACACTTTTGTATTTCTAACACACAGTTACGAGCAGAGGCTCGAGACTATATGGAGCAGACCGGTTAACCGGGTACATGTGCTAGATTTTAAGGGTTTGACAGCCGAGATGAGGCAGGATCTGGAAGTGAGGTTGAGGATGGTATATTCTAGCGAGGGACATCATGTATTTATGAGTCATGCTTGGAGGCGGTTGTTTGGGATCCGAGGGCCCTTAGTTCGAGAGTTTATTCTAGAGTTCCTGAGTACTTGTAGGTTGAGTGATACTATCATGATTGTGTACCTCAGCAAGAGCATCTGAACCATAATGAGATAAATTCGCCATGAGAGAAACTTTAGCAGTGTTGAGTTCATCACAATTAGAGTCATATGCATCCAAATCATCAGCTTGATAAGCAGCATTGTGAGTAATGACAGTCTATGTGGTTTGTCCTTCTGGAATTCTTGGCTCTGCCAAAAATGCAAGTTCCTGTCTGACAGAGACTTCTTGGGCCCCGCCCCTTCTTATGTTCTTATTCGAGACCCTGTGAGGAGGCTATGCCACAGGATGATTACTTATAGTATTTCTGGTAAGGGGCAGGCACCTGAGAAGGTGACCGGTATTGATCTCTAATACCTCCACAGCATGGACTGTGGGACTATTAACATCCCACATCTATTAACACAGTATTTGTTTAGACATGCAGAAGGGAGGAAGAGCGGGGCTAGGCTATCAGGAAGGTACTTTATTGGGCGTCTAGCTATGCATTTTAGGCTAGTTAGTGATGATGGATTGAGAGGGTTGCAGGTAGTCACCCGAGAGCTCCCATTGATTGATTTACTTGAGCTCGAGAGGCTCCACATCTACACAAGGTACAACGACACATGGGCTTGGGTAGCCCAGGGACCAGAGAGGTAGCAGGCTGTTGCGGCTGGTTCCTAGAGGCCAATGAGGCTGATCAGGCAGCTGAGGAGGTTGCTCTGGAGATTCCAGCACCAGCGCCAGCACCAGCACAGGAACCTCCATCACCTCCACCCGCCCCGCAGCCACGTACTATGTCATAGAGGATCGAGAGGCTCGAGGAGGAGGTGAGCGACTTATAGCGTGATGTTGTAGGCTTGCGAGGAGATGTCGCGAGCTTTACCACCGAGCAGTCTAGATTCTCCACCTGGTTGATCTCCTGCATGACACAGCTCATGGATGCCAGTGGCCAAACTTATCAGCCATTTGACAACACCCTTATAGGTAGCTCAGGATTATCCTTCCAGAGGCGTGTCATGCCCAGGATAGGCAATGCTAGCACCTCCGTAGCCCCCATACTGATACTCAGCCCGACCCCTAACCTCTCTATGTTATTATCTTTTGTTGATCTGTACTGTATATTACACTATTAACACTTTTATTACCGATTTCTTTTTGATGTATATTATATGATGATCGGTTTACTTGTGTGGGATAGAATCAAGACTGGCAGTAAGTTCAGCAACACGACTCATTGATAGATTACAGGTTTGAAATCCCAAAACCATTTGCATAACACGGACAAGATAAGAAGGAAAAAGGTCGAACTTAAGGACCAACTGAAACAAAAGTGCTTCCCGAGAGACAACCCGGTCATTTTAATTGTTTGTCGCATTTAATTGTTTGAATTTTAATTTATGCAGGAGTCTGTCTTTCCAGACATTACATACGGCGTATCGAACCCTATTGGATACGGCGTATGCATGTCTAGACGTTATCAGTTTTAAAACTTAATTATTTAATTCCCATTAATTTAATTGTTTCTACAAGAACAATACGGCGTATCTTAGGGTTTGGGATACGACGTATTGACCCCTGTATAGTTGTGTGTTTAATTGTTTTTTTGTACCATTGTAGCGAGATAGAATTTGCACTTGTATTCTAACCTTCTACAAGACCTTGCTGAAACTATGATATGGTATATGCTAAAACAGACTTGTGTTAAACTTATCCGGGCATTCTGAAGCCCTAATCAACACACTTTTTGCTCAAGAACTCATCATGGAGAATTATCACAAGCAAAACATCAGGGAGTTTTCCGTTCTAATTCTATTTTCCCTTGTTATTTAATTTTTTTATCTATATAACGAGGACGTTGTATAATTTAAGTGGGGGATGGAGAATTAGAACGTACTTGTCTTCTTTTTTACAAAATAACATGCAAAGTGTTTAAATGGTAAAATTTTAATTTTTTTTCAGCATGACTTTTGTAAAAATGACTAGTTACATTACCTAGCGCACTATAACCCTTGATACATATTATGAGAATTAAGCCTATTCCGTTTCCAACTGTCCACTAAATTCCACAAATTTATAAGTGTGTCGGTGATGTAGTGGACTTTAGAACTTGGACTGGTATATCACTCGAGACTGCCATGATTAGTACTATGGATTTAGATGGAAGAACATGTTCAACTGATAAATTTATAGGATTAAACCAAATATCACTCGAGACTGCCATCATAAAAATAACTAACTTCACTAGTTAGTTAACTCCCGTGTAACCCTTGATTACTCTCATTTTTAGAGTAAAATCCCCTAGAACAACCTGTTGAGCCATTCCTTTCTTTTTGTACACCATATTATATGTTTCGTTACACCTTTGCACCTTAGCCTACCGTGTAGATTAAGCCTATTTCTCTATGTTGCTAGTTGCTTTCGTGTAAAGTCTTGTATTTCCTGTGTCAAAGTGAAATTTTTCTATCTCTGTAATGGTCAGGAAATTGCACAATGCAATGGGAAATTATGTAGCTCGTAAGTTTTGCTACTTTTCGCAATTATGAATTATATCCGATGAAGAAGTACTACAAGGAAAAGATTATCCGGATAAAGTATGAAAGTGAAGACGGTGGAATCAAACCGAGGCTTATTATGTATTATGAAATAATTGGAAAAAGAGAAAAAGAAAAAAAAGAGAAGGAAGAAAAATAGTCGTTTCAAAAAGAAGTTTATACCGAAGGAATCACTTAGAAGGATCGATTATTCGTTGATACGTTACAAAAATCAACGATGTTAAGTTTTGTAAAAAGTGGCCGATATCACCACTTGTGTAAAAGTATGTAAAGAGCGAGATGTAAGGGCTGTTGACCGTTATGGGAACGTCAATTTTGGTTGTCTTTGTCATTTCTGTGATCGAGGAGTCTGTCTATATATTCGAGTCTTTGTCATGGAACGGTCGGGGGAAAGTTACTAGCAACTGCACCTTATTTGTTGGCTTAATCTATTTGTTTTGTGAATTTTATTTAACAACCATTTTACTTCCCTTTCCTAGCAACTAACCTTAGTGTCTACTCGAACGAGGACTTGTTCGAGCATGCATGTCTATTCCGTCGTTACGGCCATGTATGCATGTCTCAGCTGCCTTGTTGGATGATGACTTTTGGTGAAAGTTAGAAGGTCCCTACCCTATATCATTCTTCATCCTAACCGTTGGTTAAACACGAACAGGGATGTGTTCGGATTGTATATGTAACACCCTTAAATCTGAGTACGCAGCGGAATGTTGAATATCCGAGGGCGTTACTTTATGGATCAATAGCACAAGATCTGAGAACGACTATTAAACGTGTCATTTGAAGAATATACATTGGATTAACAAAATACTTGTTTGTTACATAAGCCCATTGCTCCAAATTGTTCAACAATATAAATATAGATTTCGGTTTATAACAATTGTCCCCAAAATGTAATAAGACCTCAAATCTTATGTGTTGACTCTTCAATCATTGACTTATAATGTATCATCGCACCTCGTGCCTTATTGACCTGAAAAACATGCTTAAAATGTCAACATAAAGTTGGTGAATTCATAGGTTTGTGTAAATCAATAGCAGGACCGCAAGATTTCCAAGTGTATGATTAAGCAACACATGCAAACATCATAAAAAGTAATTTCATTTTCCTAAGCTCATGACACTGAAGCTCGACAAGTATGAATGTAATAAATTGCCAATGAATGCCCATGAATGATGTTCTAACCCGAAACATCCCAAATCCGACATGTTACAACGTTCGTTCCCGGTGATAGCTAGTCACCCGAACGGGGATGTCAATCCCAAATAGATCTACTCATAACATTCGCGCTTACAATCCAGTAATTGACAGTTCATGATAACAGGGCTCAGTGGGTTATCGCTACTTAGGCAAACACGAAATCATAGTATAAAATGTACACTTGCGTCCAATTTGTAAAACAAAGCATGTTCTCACCCCAAAGATGTAAATCATTTAAATAACTATAAAACATGGGGCTATGAACTCACCTTAGCAGGTAGTTCTCTGAATGATAATAAATATCCAAGTAAGCAATGAATCACGCCGTCAGATACCTAAATAAATACGGTCAAGTCTCAGTCTACATATTTAGGCTAACGACTCAATGTATAAACTAAATTCGATTTTTAAGTTTATATATATACGGTTATCACTTGTGTAGAAGCGCACGCGATTATGGTATTTGAAATTACGATGGCTCTCGGGAAAACGGATATACTTTCTTAATAAATATACTTATTTATTAAGTCGTAAATTAAACCTGTTTAATGTCCGAATATATTAATATTCGACCACTTCGTTAAGTGTTTTATTAATTCACTTTTGTCCACAAATATACCCTTAAGTTTCTAGATATTACACTTTAGTCCCTAGGTTTATAAAATATAAACATTTACACTTTAAACCCTTTAGTTTCGGTAATTACATAATTAGTCCTTTAAGTTTACAAAAATGTAATTTAGGTCTTTATAGTTACACTTCAGTCCCTAAGTTTCAGAATGTTTCAAAAACAGTCCATCACCTTATTTAATATCCGAAAATGACAATTTAACCCTCAAGTTCGTGAATTTACAATTTTAGTCCCTCGACTTGTAAAAATTACATTTTAACTCGAAATAAATCCCAACAAGTGGCATTTCATTTTGTTAAGTCCAAATAAATTATCAAAACTGTTTCGGCTTATAAATAAGCTCATCGAGCTTATTTTTGGCTTAACGGGCCTTATCAGGCCCGTTAAGGTTTGTTTAGGGTTTTAAAGGTCCAATATGGTTCTAATGAGTACAAAAGCCCTCAATAAGCTGGTTTGGGTCTGTTAAGCTTTAAATAAGCTCAGGGAGCTTATTGGAGCTTATTTCGAGCTTATTGGACTCGTGAGCCCAATAGCTCAACCCGTTACACCTTTTAATGGTTCTTGTGGTATTTTAGCTTATTTCTCATTCTTATCGAGTCCCTTTGGTCTGTTTTCTTATAGTATTAATACACTAGTTGTACAAGTTGATCGTCAAAAAGGTCAAAACTTGAAATCGAAAGTGTAAAAAGGGGTGTTTGTTCGACGGCTAAAAAAAGGAAAGAAAAGATTTTTGAGTTTAAATAAAAGGGTTGTTGTGGTAATTTTTCATTTTATGAAAATGCGTAGAATATATTTTACCGGGGAGTGGTTCCCTTTTACCAAAAAACAGGATATAGCTTATTTGGGTATGTATGTTTTCGGTTTGGGCTTGGCCCAAGTAAGGGTCCGTTTGGTTGTGTGGTCCGGCGCCAAGGTGGGCTTGACCCACTTGGTTTGCTTATTGGACTTGGATATTTAATTTGGTTAATGGATCGAAATAATGGGTTTGGTTTTCTTGGTTATTAGGTTTGGTTTTGGTTTCGGCTTATTTAGAGCTTATGATTTTCGGCTTATTTTGATAAGCCTATGGCTTATTTGGTTTTCAGCTTATATATTAAGCTTATAGCTTATTTGGTTTTCAGCTTATATATTAAGCTTATAGCTTATTTGGTTTTCAGCCTATATATTAAGCTTATAGCTTATTTGGTTTTCGGCTTATATATTAAGCTTATGGCTATTGATTAGTTGTGATGCTCAAGGTTATTTGAGATTTATTCATGCTTCATAATTAGCACTATTGTCAACTATTGAAATATTGGCACAACTTTTGGGTTTAAGGTCAAACCTACGAGCTCACCAACATTATTGTTGACGTTTTCGAGTATCATTTTCAAGTGTGTCAAATTGTAACCTTTGCTCTTTTTGTGTTCTGAATATTTCATTAATAGTCCTTTGACTATTTGACTTTTGTCAGTTTATTCAGATTTTGTATCGTGTTGACGGTGGTGATTTTATGAGACATGTGATGATTTGAGGTTTATTGTGATTAATAATCCCTTTTGGAAGGTATTATTGTGTTATTCGTATTCCGGGTGGTTTCGACCCTGTGGAATTTGGAACATGCCGAAAAAACAATAGTTGACACGTCCGTTAATGTCCAAGTGAGCTTTGAAAGGGTTTAAAGTGAAAATATGTCATGTGAATACTCTAGGTTAATGGAAAAGTATTTTTAAGGTGAATAAAAGTGCTAATTAACTTTGGGGAAAATTTTACGGTTGAGTTTTACGAGTATTTAAGTGATTTCGACAAGAAAAGAAGAACCCGACACCCCTTGGATGCCATAGCCGGTCAAATGGTCAAGGAGGCATGATTTTAGCTTCCTTGTCTTGCATTGGTACACATATATGCCATTCACTAGATAATTTCACTCATTTTCTTTTCATTTCAAAAAAATAAAACACACACTTGTGTGTGTGTGCCTTTGATCGTCCGCCCCTAAGCCACCACAAACCACCATAAAAATTCCAACTTTGATCGAGAACGTGATATTCCGGGTTGATACGAGTGTTTGGGTGTTCATTTAAACAACGTTTGGGTTGCGGTTCGATTGTCAGAAATATACATTTGTGAAGATTTTCTTGTAATTTTTTCAAAATTAAATTTCGCTTTGTCCTTTTGGGTTTATTTGTTGCATAAGTGTTAGTTTGTACAAGTTGATCGTTGTGGAAATTGATTTTTTGGAGCACCAAAACGAAGAAAGGGTGTGTTTGGTTTGTGTAAAAAGAAAAGAAAAAAGAGGGTTTTTGTAGTTTTGATGTCATGGTCGTGATGGTTGAATAATATATAATGCTATAATGCTTATTTTTGGATAGTAGCTTGTATAGCTTATTCGGGTTTAATTTTAAGCTATTTCTTGGCTTATTTTGGGCTTATATGCCACGAAATCTTCATAAAATCACTAGGAAAGTGATTTGATTATTTTTGTGTTATGACGTATGTTGTGGACTATTTTTGAGGCTTATGGTAGTAACCAAATGCGATACGTAGTTTATTAGCTTATTTTCAAGCTTAATATACGTATTTTTGAGCTATTAGACTCACAGCCCAATAAGTCTATTTAAGCCGCGGCTTAATGGGAGGACTTATTGTGGTCCGGATTATTTTCAACTTATAAATATATACTTATATACGTAAATGGACCTTGGTTTTGGACTTGGATTATATTTTAACTTATAAATGTCCTAATGGACCCTTGTTGGCCCAATAAGCGATATTTAGTAGTTATGAGAATTTTGACGGACTTTTAAAAGTGGAAATGTATTTACGAAGTGATATTGAATGATATTTTGAAGAAAAAGTATTGTAAGCGTTAAAGATTGAGATTTTAGAATTTTGTCGAAAAGTGTTCGATTTGTGAAAAATTGTTGAAAATAAGGTTTGAAACCTTGGAAATTTTGTATAAACGTACGGGTCATGTCGAAATTTCATAAAAAGTTTATACTTAAAATTTTTCTTAAAAACATGATTTTTGATTTTAAATAATAAAATAATATTTAATTATTTTATTTATTTAATAAATTCACTAAAAGACGAAAAATATATTTTTTCTTGAAACTTCTCTAATGTGTTTATTATGAGTAAACGTTTCATTTTCAACCATATAATGATTATTTTGAAGTGTCTAAGGTTTACCGAATGGACTTGTCGAAATATATTTATAATTATTAATTATAAATATTTATTTATATTACTTATCTATTTTATCTAAATAGTATAAGTATGTATTATCGGGGAATGAGATTGATATGATTGTGGAGTTAAGTCGTCAACCATCACACCACTAAACTGTTTTGGGTAATTATACAACGCGTCTAAAACATTATGCATCAAGCGTGAAGATTGTTTTGGAAATTGGATGATTAATTGGGACATTAACTGGACTAGGTCGTGTGCGGGCGTCGTTGCATTTGCTTGTGTGATTGAGATTGGGTTGCTAAAGACTTGCTTGAGGTGAGTTCTCGTAGCCCCACTTTTTACTGGTTTTTCCGTTGGGGGAAAATGATACTCAAATGTGTTTTGAAATGTTTTGAATTGATTTGTGTGAAATGTGGTTTTGTTTTTGGGACAAGTTATGTGCTTATGACTGCTATGTGAATATTATGTGTTGACTTACTTGCATGTACTATGTTTGGCATGGAAAGGTTCTGTGTGGTACTTGCATGTACTGTGTTTGGCATGCAAGGTTTTGGTGTACTTGCATGTGCTGTGTTAGCATTGGCAAGGTTTTATGTGGTACTTGCATTTGTTTTGTGTTTGGCATGAAGGTTCTGTGTTGGTACTATGTGCTTGTGTTTGGCCTGCAAGGTTCAGTGTGGTCTTGCATGTGTTGTGTTTGGCAGCTCAAAGGTTCTGTGTTAGGTTCGCCCACCTAATATAGTGCCCCCAGCTTTGGGGGGGGGGGAATGGTAGGCCCGTTAGTGATTTAGGAGTGCGACTCGGGTTGATTATTGGCTGTTGAGATTTGACTAGCGGGGATGCTATGTCATGGATTGTTAGCATATATTCACTGGTCTATAGGGACTCTTGTCCTCACCCATTTGAAATATTGGCAAAACTTTTGGGTTTACGGTACAACCTACGAGCTCACCAAAACTATTATGTTGACGTTTTCGAGTTCATATTCAGGTGAAGTAAAAGAAGAGTAGTTTGTTGATTGTGATAGTAGACTTAGAAGTATCCTGTGTGGATTTTCGTTTGAAGTCTTGCTTGCTTGTTGTTTGAATCTGGTATTTGGATATTTTGGATTAAGTTTGGATTATGGTCCCCTGTGTGGGCAGTTGAATAAGTGTAAGAGATTGTGGATTTAGTAGCGATTTGGGACATCACTTGAGTTTGTTCAAGGTTGATGGTCTTCATAGCACTTGGAGTTTATGCAAGGCAGGTTTTTCTCTATTTTTGTATCTTGTGTTATGATTGATCATTATGTTGCATTCCCGAGTTTTCGCCATTGTCGAGGTGTGACAGATTGGTATTAGAGCCAGATTATAGAGAACTAGATGGGTTGGCCTAGAGTATAACCTAAGATCCGTTGTTTAGTTGCGTATAGGATCTATGTGGGCGGTGTTTCGCTTTTGTTTTCTTTTGTGTGTTCGCGGTTGGGGCTTTCGATATTTAGTCATTAAATGTTTTCGTGAGCTCAATATTAAATATGGGGACTGGGAAAGGATGTGAATATAAGTACAGTGGCCAACGTAGTTATAAGCGTATCACAACTCACTCATACTTAGTAATGTCGTTCACACAAATCGATGTTGACACCATAAGGTGGTATTATGTGTATAGTTATATATAGTATGCTATTATATCTATATTAGTCTTCCCACTTACTACGTTTCCATGTTTCCTCGTGTGGATCATGCCGCAAGGCGTGTGACCCAAAGTGTTGGCCGGCCTGCTGCCAAATTACTAGGAGGGGGAACGGGTGTACGGGTTGGTAGAGGTGGGAGGGGTAGATTACCTAGGGTAGGTAATCATGAGCTTGTTGATGATTTGAATGGTCAAGGAATTGACCAAGGAATGGGAGCTAATACGTTTGTGTAGTGGAGACAAGGGATGTAGAGGGAGCCAATGTAGGAGCACCCTACTTCTCGACGATCATTTGCAAACATATTGTAGAACTTCTTCCCCACCATGCGTGCTCAGGTTGGTCACCATAGGAAATGTTAGGAATCAGTTGGTAATGTGGTAATGAAAATGTCTCAGGAGAACGTTGGGAATGTGATAGTAAATGGAAACCGGGTAGGTTGTTCATATAAGGAGTTCTTAGCTTGTAACCCTAAGGAATATGATGGTAAGGGAGGTGTTGTAGTTCTTACTCATTGGATTGAGAAAATGGAGAACGTGCAAGATATGAGTGGTTGTAGTGTTGACCAGAAAGTAAAATACATGCCTGGTTCTTTTTGGGTAAGGCATAATGTGGTGGAATCTTTCAGATCCGCACGTTAGCTGAGATGTTGCTATTAGATCCTGTCTGAATGACTTTAAGTTTATGATGATACAAGAGTTTTGTCCTAGTCATGAGATGCAAAAGTTGGAATCTGAGTTGTGGAATCACGCCATGGTCGGGGTTGGCCATGCTACGTATACTGATAGGTTTCATAAGTTGGCTAGGTTAGTTCTACATTTGGTAACTCCAGAGAGTATGATGATTGAGAGGTATGCGTATGGCCTCGCTCTACAGATCCGTAGGATGGTGGCAGCAACGGAGCCAAAGACTATACAGAAGGTTATGCATATTTCTGGTGCACTGACCGATGAGGCTGTGAGAAATAGATCAATTAAGAAGGTTGAGAAAAGAGGAAATGTGGGGGAACCTAGTAAGGATAAGAATGGTAAGGATGATAATAAGAGGCTAGGACTGGGAATGTTTTTGCTTACTACTGTAAAACCCTGTAGGAAGAGAGAATCCGGGTACTTCGGGCCCAAGTTGTACCCTCCTGCAACTCTTACCATGCAACCGGTAGGGCCTTGTCGCAACATGCTTCAACGGTAACCGCTCCGGGTGGTCATTTTGGCAAAGGATTTAGAGGCGTGCCAAGGAATCTGAATCATTTCTAAATTGCCCTAAATCAAATTTTAAAACTATTAATAATGACAAAAATAAACATAGCAATTACAACTATTATGCTAAAAATAAAGAGCATAGCTAAACTACGAGAAACAAGCAAAGGGATGATAATGAGGCCAAAACATATCATGGCAAAATGAGCATAAACATAAATTAAATAAAGAGATAAGTAAAAAGATTATGGGTATCAAATATGATGAAGAGTTCAAAAATGACGAGATGAGACCGCTCCATAACTTTAACCCCGCATCCATAAGCATTAATAACAATTAAACCGAAATCATATTATGATAAATCAAACCCGTCCATTACAAACAAAATCTAAACCGTTGCGAGATGAAAAACGAATAAAGATCGATCCTGGATATGAAGCTGCTGCTCGTTATTTTCACCACTAAATTACCTCTAATCTAATTAATTGAAAAATGGGAATAAGACAAAAATGAGTAAAATGCCGCTACCAAAAATTTCATAAACGAATGAAAATAATTAATTGCACATACCACTTGCTGCTACTATGATTGTTAAATGTATACTACTCCTAATTAAATAAAAAAAGAGAAAAGGACAAAACTCCAAAAATGCCGCAACCTCAATTGTTCATTTGTTATCCTTTGAGTGACCTGCGTTTTTTATAAGCTGTAATCACCAAGAGACTCTAGACTCGAAGAACACTTCACCAAACCATTAAACAAACCAATCTCCTGAAGCCAAAATAATTTTCGATTCATCACAATCATCAAATAAACAACTCATGTATCTTTTATTTGAATAATCCTTAAGAACACAATGCTTGGAAAGAAAATGACAATATTTTAAAAGACAAAAAACATTAAATAAATTGTAAATAAGCCAAAAGCTGTCCTAAAAACTACACATCTTTTTGTGTGAATTCGATCACCTATTTATAGGGGAATGGTGTGAGTTAAAACTGTAGGTTTTCAATCCTTCCAAAATTACTTATGGAAAGCTCCAATCAATCATTAAAACGTGCATTGAATGCCTTGATTCTGTCCATTATTTCTTGTCGCTGCATATTAATTGCTTTGACTTTGACCATTCAATGCGCCATTTTTATATTTTCAAATGAAGATGAAGCGGGTAACGGGCGTTAGTGTAGGGACTAACAATGTCATGGCTTGAGGTCTAACGATGTGATATGTTTTTGGTGTGGAGACTAACAGTCGTTAAGTCCTTATTTGGGCTTCTTTCTTGGGCCAATTCTTTTTATTATTATTTGGGTTGGTTTGCAAAATTTCCTCGGCTCCGGCTTTTCTTTACTTCTTCGTGATTCGGTTTTGTCTGCTTTCTGCATGGTGTTTTATTTGCGGTGTGATGTATTCGAGATGGCGATGAGGTAATGCGTTATATAATATATGATGCGCAGTATATAGTTCTCTAGCGGATGTGGAGTAGTGTTTGAGAGCGGTGACAGTGTGAGCGCGCGATTATACGTTGTTGTGTCAGATAAGGTAGTTAGTGTGAGTGACTAAACGGTAATGTGATGAGTGGATGATGAGATGTAAGTGCTAATCGATAATATAGGAGAGTCGATGCGTGTGTCCTCGCTATTGTGCACGCGGATTTGAGCGGTGCTGATGCGCGCGTGCTCTGGTGCTAGCTGATGCAGATGACTCATAAAAGAGGGGAAGGTGAGATCTGATTTAGGCGCCTATAGCAGTGGTGAGATTTTGAAAACTGCAGGGAGTGATAGTAGTGTCTCCGCATTTAGAACGAGCGTCATCTCTCCATAGTGGAATTATACCACCCATGATTTGGAGTTGGGTGCGGTTGTGTTTGCACTTAAGATTTTGAGACATTATTTGGATGGGACAAAGAGCGTCATATATACGGATCATAAGAGTCTCCAACATATCTTTAGTCAGAAAGAGTTGAATATGCGATAGCATCACTAGATAGAGTTTTTTAGTGATTATGATTGTGAAATTCGCTACCATCCTGGTAAGGCAAATGTAGTAGTTGATGCACTGAGTAGGAAGGAGAGAGCGAAGCCTAACTGAGTTTGAGCTATGAATATGACCCTTTAGTTGAGTATCAACGATAAGATACTAGTGGCTCAGAAGAAGGCATGTGATAAGTCTGCGAGATTGCAGAAAGGTTTAGATGAGATGATTGAACTTAGGAGTGATGGAGTGTTATATTACCTGGATCAAATATGGGTTCCTTTAAAGGGTGATGTGAGAACCCTGATAATGGACGAGGCCCATAAATTGACGTACTCTGTATACCGATGAGCTTATAAGATGTATTATGTCCTTAGAGATAGGTATTGGTGGCCAGGTATGAAGAAGGACATAACTGTGTATGTGAGTAAGTGTTGACTTATTTGAAGGTTAAGGCTGAGCATCACAGGCCGTTTGGCTTGCTGCAGTAACCTGAGATTCCTGAGTGGAAATGGGAAAGGATAGCTATGGATTTTGTGACTGAGTTGCATAGGACTAGTAGTGGGCATGATACAACCTGGATCATTATAAATCGATTGACTAAGTCTACTCATTTTCTACCTATACATGAGGATTATAAGATGGATAGGTTAGCTAGGTTGTACATGAATGAGTTGTTTCTAGGCATGGTGTGCCGATCTCGATCATATTTGATCGTGATAGTCGGTTTACATTAAGATTTTGGCAGTCAATGCAAGAGGCATTAGGAACCCAGTTAGACATGAGTACAGCTTACCACCCTCAGACTGATGATCAGAGTAAGCGTACTATCCAGACCTTGAAAGACATGCTTAGATAATGCGTCCTAGACTTTGAGGGAAGTTGGGATGTTCATCTTCCATTGATTAAGTTTTCTTATAACAATAGTTATCATTCTAGTGTGAGATGTGCGCCATTTGAGGCCTTGTATGGTAGAAAGTGTCGTTCCCTAATTATGTGGGTAGAGGATGGAGAGGGTCAGTTGATAGGATCTGAGTTGGTGCAAGAAACTACTAAAAAGATCTCACAGATTAAGGATAGACTTAAGGTTGCGCGTGATCACAAGAAAAGTTATGCTGATAAGAAGAGGAAGCCTCTAGAGTTCAGTGTAGGTGATCATGTCTTGCTCAAAGTGTCTCCTTGGAAGAGAGGGTCAGTTGATAGGATCTGAGTTGGTGCAAGAAACTACTAAAAAGATCTCACAGATTAAGGATATACTTAAGGTTGCGCGTGATCACAAGAAAAGTTATGCTGATAAGAAGAGGAAGCCTCTAGAGTTTAATGTACGTGACTATGTCTTGCTCAAAATGTCGCCTTGGAAAGGTGTGGTACGCTTTGGGAAGAAGGGGAAACTAGCACCTAGATTTGTTGGACCTTTTGAGATTATTGAAAAGGTAGGCCCAGTGGCCTATCGGTTAGATTTACCTGAGGAGTTAAATGGTGTTCATGACACGTTCCGCGTGTCAAACCTTAAGAAGTGTTTGGCTGACCCAACACTGCAAGTACCTTTGGATGAGATCCGAGTTAATGCTAAGTTGAACTTTATGGAAGAGCCTGTGGAAATCTTGGAACGAGAGTATAAGAAGTTGAAACGGAGTAGAATTGCCATCGTCAAGGTTTGGTAGAATTCAAAATGTGGTCCTGAATTCACGTGGGAGTGTGAAGATCAAATGAAAATAAAGTATCCGCATTTGTTTAGTGATAGTATTAGTTAAATTTTGAGGGTGAAATTATTTTAAGGGGGTAGAATGTAACCCTCGCCCTTTTTGTGTTTTGAATATTATAATATTAGTCCTTTGACTATTTGACGTTTGTCATTTTTATTAGAATATGTACCGTGTTAACGGTGGTGATTTTATGATAATTGTGATAGTTGATGGTTTATTGTGTATAATAATCTCTTTTGAGGGTATTATTATGTTATTTATGTTCTGGGTGGTTGACCCGTGAATATTTTAAGAAATGCCAAAAACAAGTCCTGATACGTCCGTTAATGTCCAAACGAGTTTTTGAGAAAAGTAATGTGGAAATATGTCAAGTAAATACTCTAAGTTATTAGAAAAGTATTTTTTAAGATGAATAAAAAAGCTATGTAACTTTGGAAAATATTTTACGATCGAGTTTTACGAGTTTTAAATGAACCCGACACAAAAAGAAATGAGATGAACCCCCTATGATTCCTAGGTGCGGGTTCAAGTCTCTTAGGAGACCCGGGTGCTTGTTTTTACCTTCCTTGTCCCAACATAGTACCCTTATATTCCATTTACCAACAAACTTTCCACTTATTCTTTCATTTTACATTTGACAAAAAACATACACTAGTGTGTGTGTGGGTTTCGTCTGCCACCTAAAACCACTACAAAACCATAAGTTTTCCAACTTTGATCAAGAACTTTCACGTCAAAATTAATTTTGAAGACCATTTTTGTAAGTCTTTCAAATTTAAATTTAACTTGTCCTTTTGGGTTATTAATGATGATAGATGTTAGTTGTACAAGTTGATCGTCGTAAAAATTGAACTTTAAAAACAAAACAAATGGATAAAAAAGGGTGTTGGTTTGCGTCGAACATAAAAAGAAATGAACAAGGGTTGTAGTTTTGATATTTTGGTCGTGATGGTTGGAAAACATTATTGCTAATTAGTATATTTTGGGTTATGGAATATTTTGGCTTATTTCATAAGCTCGTATGGCTTATTTCGAGCTTATTAGCTCTCAGCTTTAAAGGGGAAAACACAAGGAAAGTGTTTTGGCTATTACCTTAGTATATTGTATTTTTGTGGACTATTATATAGCTTATGGTGATAACCGAGTATATAACATAGCTTATAGCTTATTTTTAAGCTTATTGGATTTATTTTGGAGCTTGTAAGCTCACGGCCCATTAAGCATCAATAGGCCGTGGCTTATTTGATGGCTTATTGTGGTCCGGGTTACTTATTTACTTATTAGTTTGGGCTTATATATACTAAAGGGCTTTGGTTTTGGGCTTAGAACGTGTTTTGGATGTATGAAATCATTAATGGATCCTTATTGGGCCCTAAAGCCCAATAAGCTTTAACTAGTCGTTTTGGGAGTTTTGACGAACTTTTGAGAAGTGAAAAATACTTGTGAGTTACATTGAAAGTCGTTTTAAGAACGTATTTTGGTAAACGTCATGAAATGTGATTTTTGGAATTTGGACGGAAGGTGTCGAAATTTTGGAAATTGTTTGAAAATAAGGTTTAAAAACCTTGGGAAATGTTATATAAACGAACGGGTCATGTAGAATACAACTAATCTTTGATATATGAACCAAGAACTAGAGAGAGAAAGTAGGAGGAAGGATGTATTTTCTAGTGAGAGAAAGTAGAGAACATGAAATGCATTATGTCGTTTGTGTTGAAACATAAACCAATGCAACCACTCTCCAGGGTCTTGGAGAGGTTGTTATTAATAGCTCCAAGGGTGGGGCATGGACCTTGTAAGGCTTTCCATGGGACTTTGGGCCATATTAGCTTATAATTTAAACATTGACTAACTACGGGCTTTGACTAGTTAATATTGGAAGTGACCGAGACTTTTCTTGTTCCTAACAATCTCCCCCTAAGGGAGGTCACTCCAATTTACAAACATTTAAACTTAGCATACAATGCTTTGACTTTACTCTTGTGCTCGTAGTCTTTAACTTCAATCATTAACTTGTGATTTGATGTAGTGATCATAGACTTTAGGTCTTGAGCTTGTTCCTTAGCTTGTCTTGAGTGTAATCTTCAATAACTTGAGATCATCAACCACGCATAATCTCGTTTTGCCATCTTGTGAACTTTGCCATCTTGTGAACTTGTGACTTCTGGACTGACATGCTCATACCTTTCTTGATTTGTTGGGGGGGGGGGGGGGGGGGGGACTTGATGAAAAGCTTTATGTTCATCTTTCTTGAAATTCTTTAACTTTAACACTTTGTCACTTCGAGAAAGACGTTCGGTATCAGAGTGACAAAAACTTCTTTGAAATTCTTTGACTTTAATACTTCGTCACTTCAAGAAAGACGTACGGTATCAGAGTAGTGGAAGTCTTGAAACATGTACTTGAGCTTTCATGATGTCTTTATGTTTGTCGGTCGGGTATGAGCATGTGGCTATGAATCATGACTCGCCAGGAATCAGCTGCACCAATCGTCGGGTGCAGTTCCTGCGGATTAGGTAGTGTATAATCAAAGATTATGGACGAAAAGTGTCTTGTCAGTTCGTCGAAAATTACTGTTGCAATAAACCATAGGTTTCCCTGGTTGTCTGTAAAATATACTGCATGACGATCAGTATATTCTTTGTTGCAGTCTTTAGCTATGGATGGGGTGTGAGAAAGGAGAGTGCAGTGAGCTCTAGAGTGTTCATCTTTACCGGAGGGTCTCAAGCAGACAACAAGGTATGAGTGAACCAGCAAGATGAAGTCTCACCGATTAAATAGAAAAATCGATTTAAAAATCAATCGACGTATCACTTTGCTAAAGTGGTTTTGTGACACATCAAGAGTGTTAATCATTTCAAAATTTATCATTAATTCATAACCTGGAACAAGTTTGATTCTTATAGAATCGCATCATCATTTCTTTCCAGTTGTCACAAGTTTGATTCATATAGAATCGCACATAGTCACATTCCTTGGCTTGTTTGATTTTGAATCACAGCATGATTTCCATCTTCACTGATGAATTATATCACTCGGATGTCTCTGGCAAAAATCATAAGGATAATGATAGGGACTACTTTGTTTATTTCCGTTATTCACATTGTGTGAGATAGCAAGCATAATTTTGACAAGTTTCCTAATGAGATTTATGGATGATATCTTTTAGCTCTAGACTCAATAGTGCACTTTGATTTTAGTGATCGGAGGCTGGAGTGGACTGCTACCTTTTCAATATCAACTAACTCGGAGTGAGAAAGTCGATAGAAATGCGTGTAATCTTCGTGAAAAATGAAACAGTGAGTCTCTGGTTGAGAGAACTTAAGTGGTTTGAGGGAGGGTTGTGCTTAGCTGTCACTTGGGTTCTATGATTGTCGCAATGTCGCAGACAATGCCACCTTAGTGTTTCTGACAGTTTATGTATTGACCCGGTTTCTGCCTAAGTGTATGGATGGCTTCTTTCTTTTCACCCTTAGTCATTACATTTTTTCATTCGCTGGTGCGTGTTGTTGTGTGATGTGTATAGCGCTTTATTGGAATTCATAATAACACTTGTAGCAGTTTGCGTGTGTATTCACAGTGCTAGCTCCATCTCAGTCGGCACTTTTCTCGATTCTCACTTTTTCTCCTTTGGTATCATACCTAAGGACTTTTACACTAACTAGTGGATATCCCTGGGTAGATCCCTCCGGGTCTGGCTGGATCAGGGTATTTGAGTACCTAAGACTAACCACCTTATAACTCCATAAATTTAAGTACATGGTCGGTCTTTTAGGTATTTCATCATAATCCTTCCAAAATCATTGAAAAATTTCAATCAAAGTGTTTGATATAAATATCAAAAGATTTACGCTTTGAGAGTTTTTCATTATTACTAAAATCTCCCCCTTAACATGTGCATCGTAATCGTAGTACATGCTAAGTGTGGAGTGCATTGAGTCAATTTTATATGATCACATTTCAATACAAATTAGGTTCAGTTTAATCACATTTTCTCCCCTTATCCAAAATGTTAATCCCTTGATATTTTGGATATCAACTGATTAAACGTACGTGGACAAAATGTTATATAATAGCGAACATGAACATTTTAATGCTCCCCCTCAATTTTTAAGGGTTTGTAAGACAGTGTTGAGTACAATAATTTAAATTTTTTTAAATTTACTAAGAAATTCTTGAAAATTTTGTACTCGAGCACTCCTTAATGTCACCTTAATATCTACACTAAAATATACAATTTTCACAAGCTTAATTATTATGCGAACAAGGTTTGACCTGATTATGATGAGGACATCATATGATACATCATATGGTCCTTTGCAGTAGTCGTAAGTCACCCTCGTACGGTCTCCCACCAATAAAATTTTCTAAACTTCTCATTATCCTCCTTGACTTAAGCCGTTTGTTGATCGCCTAGATCATCGCTTTTGCTCATTCCCTATCACTCTATCTCCATATTGTCTTTGGTAGATATTCCATTGTAATCCCTTTCAGACGATCATTAAGAGGAGTTTGAACATCATCTGAGTGTTCGTCACTAAACTTGTGGAAGTTCATCAATACACCATCAACTATATTTCTTCTGTTGTTGTCTTGTTTCTGTAGATGATGCCTCGGGGATTGGATATGCTGTCTAGGCATCCTGTAATTGGATACTGATCATGTACATATCAGGCTTTGTGATGTTGAGCTTCTTTTGGTAATTCTCGAACAATAACTGAACGATCTTTAACACGCTTTTTGGATGTGGATGATTACTTCTTGTACACGTTCCTCAGAGAGACAACCAAAAGAGTGGACTATCTTAAGTCTTTGGAGAGTTTGTTGCCTTGTTTCGATACAAGAAAGACATCAAACATGTCTTCGATATCTTGAGGCGAGAGCCGTTTGAAGTCTCTCCTTCCTTGATTGTATATAGCTTGTCATTCATCTCTAGCTAAGGTGATCCTGATCCAAATGTTGTGCTCGTTCACCTATGACAGTGTGAAGCTCTATATTGTGTGACAGCAAATTGTGATTCTACGGTTTTGAGTAGACATCATGTGCAGAATTCCCTCGTTAGTCGTCTGCAAATCCATAGAATGTTGAGTTTTCATCCCCAATGAGGATTCCCCACAGTGCTATGCTTGTCATAGTTGACGGCACTTCACTCTGATTGTGTTAAGGGACCAAATCTTCAATTCCATTTGATAGATGCCATAATCTCTTATGCAGCCTTGGTCTTTGTACATTGGATGTTGCGTAAGTACGGCTCAGAGCCACCACCAGATAGATACGCAAAGGTTTTGTTGAGGGAAGTGATTCAATGGAATGTACTTGACGGATTCCGCGCGGAGAAGTTATGTATCAATGGTTTGGCTTTGCGTCAGATCAATGATGAAGATTTCTGACCATCAGGGTTTTGCCCTGTCTATGAGTGAACTCGCAACTTTTCTCGAGAGCGACTCACATGTTCATGCAACATCTCTAGTCATATCTAGCACGTTACTGTTGTCTCCAGTACAGCGCTACAATACAACTACCACACAGTTTGACGACTCGCTCATCTCCAATCATCACGACCAGTGAAATCAATTTTGTCTTACAATAAGTGTCTCCTTTTAGCGATGTGGGATGACCTAGGAGAAATGTTCAGGTTTGTTCAAGTGACAATTTGGCGCCGAATTCATGTAAATGCTGACGAAAGTCCAGAGGATGGATAGTGTGCCAGGGAAGTGTCGACTCATCAAATCGTAGTTTATAGTGAGACGTGTGACGGACGCGAGTGTTTTCCTCAAGCCAGATTGCTAACCAAGGTTGAACTGGTCCATGAACAGCAGGTAATGTCTTGTTCTAATCCGATGAGAGTATGGATTTTTGATAGAGAGATTTTTGAAACCAATTAGGATTGCTGAGATGGTCTCTTTATCTGACTGTTCGTACGTTTCTGCCTATATCAAACCTCTTTGATGTTACGGGTTCTTCTATAATCTCTTGTATGTGTGTATTAGGCTCATCTGTCATGAGCAGGAATCGCCAGCAGACTTGTGTTGAGATTTGGACCCATCAGTTGACTTGCCAGTTATCTTGGATATCTTTTCCTTTGGAGCACTGGTTGACTCTGGTTCTTTTCTAGCTCGTCTTCTCTTGGACCCCCGGTTTGATCTAACGGAGGGTTCTTCATCTTTATCCTCATCATCTCTGCGTCTTTTAAATGAGACAGTGTCACCATAAGTGTTAAGAATGAGCTTGTCACTTTCGTAAGCTTTAACCAATGCCTTGTAGAGATTCTTTTGTTCATTAGATCTTGTGGATTGATTATTGCTCTCCATCTCTTTTCAAGAGTTCCTTCTTCAGCTCAAATTCTGATAGGTTGGCAGGCTCTAATTCAGATAGGTTAGATCCAGTGGATGAACGAGTCATAACCTCAGCTTCGAGTTGTTCATTTACTGTCTTCTCAACTTTTGGCAAAATCTTGGACACTTGTGCCTTAACTAGTTCTTTGACTTGTTCCTTGATTATTTTCTTTATGTTGTCATCAAGTTTATTAAGAAAGTCTTTGTTTTTTGCTTGGGCTTCATCTCTGAGTCTGTCTGATTGCAATTGAATAGCTGTCTTAACGGTGTCATTCATCTTGTTTGCAAGGTATGCATCAACAATGCCAGGAATGGAAGCATCTGCTTCAGCAAATTGGTTTGTTTGCTTAAACTCAGAGAAGTTGGTTTCCCAAGTTTTAATTCTATGGTCAAACCCTAATAAAGAACCAAAGTTTGGAAGGTCTTGAAGAGAAGTACTTAGAGCTGTTGTTGGTATGGGAAATGGTGTTTCTTGCATATGTGTGATGAGAGGAGTGGGTGATAGAGGAAGAGTTGTTGCAAACACAAGAGGTGGCTCAGCAATAGTTGTAACCAAAACGTCTACCAGTGAAGTTGCCTTAATGTTAAATATTGAGTGAATACCTGTATCAGGTCTGGGGTTGAGCATGTTAGATACGAAGCCAGATGACACAGAAGAACTTTGCTGTTGACCTTCAGTATTGATCAGAGCAGTGAGTATCACATGAGTATCTTCTGTTTCTTGAGTTGCTTGAACATTAGGCAATAGAGCATCCGTCATCATAGTGTCTCTTCCCTCCAGATTAATGTTCATGTCCCTGTATAGCTCATTTGCTTCGTCCTCTTCATGTGTTGGCTTTTCAACTATCTTTTCTTCCTCAGTATTTGTTCCTTGAACTTCTTCATCACTTTCTTCATTGCTTTCATCATCAGTGGATTCAACATGAGAGGGTGTTTAAACCCTTGTATCCAAGCTATCTTCTTCATTTACTTCTTTTTGTCTTGCTTCATCATCATGAGTTGAAAACTTGGGGTGAATAAAATCATCACCATCATTATCAGAATTAGTTTGTCCATCATCATCGTCATCTTGATTTTCCTCATCTTGATTATCAGCATCGTCATCATCATCATTATTGTCATTGTCATCGTACAATTATAGACTTTAAGAGACACGCTGTTGGGCATGCGTTCTTAGGACTTTAGGGAAGTTGGGTGTTCATTTCCATTAGTTGAGTTTTCTATAACTATAGTTTTTGTCATTTATAGTATGAGATGTGTGCCATTTGAGGCTTTGGGCTGAGGTTGGAGAGGGTCAGTTGATAGGACCTGAGTTAGTGCATGAGACCACTGAGAAGATCTCGCAGATTAAGGATAGACTTATGGCTGCGCGTGATCGTTAGAAAAGTTATGCTGATAAGATGAGGAAGCCTCTAGAGTTTAGTGTAGGTTGACTATGTCTTTGCTCAAAGGTAGCCTTAGAAAGGTTTGTGATACGATTGCGAATGAAGGGATATAGCACCTAGGTTTGTGACATTTCGAGATCATTGAGAGGTTGGCCCAGTGGCTAGCGGTAGATTTGCCTGAGGAGTTGAATGGTGTTCATCACAAGTTCCACGTGTCGAACCTTAAGAAGTGTTTGGCTGATCCAACACTGCAGGTACCCTTAGATGAAATCGAGTTGATGATAAGTTGAATTTTGTGGAAGAGCATGTGGAAATCTTAGAACAAGAGGTTAAGAAGTTGAAGCAGAGTAGAATTTCCATCGTCAAGGTTCGGTGGAATTCGAAACGTGGACCTGAATTCACGTGGGAACGTGAAGATCAGATGAAGCTTAAGTATCAACATCTGTTTAGTGCTTTCAGTTAGTTGAATTTCGAGGGCAAAATTCTTTTAAGGGGGTAGAAAGGTAACCCTCGCCTTTCTATGGTATTGAATATTCTAATATAGTCTTCTTGATATTGATGTTTTGTCAGTTGTATTAGATTATTATGTGTTGACGGTGGTGATTTTATGTGAAGTTTAAGGTATTGATGGTTTTATGTGTTAATAATCCTTTTTAGAGGGTATTGTTATGTTGATTATGTTCTGGGTGGTTGGCTTGTGAATTTTTTAGAAATGTCGAAAAATGAGTCCCGACACGTCTGTTAATGTCCAAATGAGTTTTTGGGAGGTCTAATATGGAGATATGTCAAGTAGACTGGTATGTGCTTAAATACACATACCTTTTACCTTTAAAAACGAGCTAAAATAACCAAAAACGGACTTAAAATGCCAAATATATGCTTGTTTTGCTAATTGTATGTGCTGGAACGAATACACCAAGAAAAAGGACGAAAAAAAGCCAAAACGACAAAACCGGGACTCGGAATGGAAAAAGACTGTGAAGACAAGCCAAATCAAAAGCCGAAAAAAAGTCAATCAAGCCATTAAAGTCAACAATACCGAGGAAATTTAAGTTTAAGGGTTGAAATGAAATTGCCAAACCCTTAAACTTGTATTTATAAGTGAAAAGAGGAAAAGAGAAGACAAGGGCTGATTTTGCAATTTGCTCAAAGTAACAAGTAGGGGGGCAAAACTGCCAACCCCCCTAACTTGTACACCACAAGGACTAGTGGTGAAAAGAGTTAAATAACTCTTGGGGACTTGTTTTGCCAAGTCCCCAAAGTTATTTAAAAAAATGGACGTCGGGGTGTAATAATCAATAATACCATTTAGGGACCAGTTTGCAAATGGCTGAAAAACCCTTCACTCTGTTATACACCCCAACTTCTTTTCCCGCTCGTTTTTCCCTCCCAAACAACTCACGGGTTGTTTAACCCGTTTTTTTACCCATGAACCCTTCTCCACCTCCTTATGGATTATTAATTTCCCCTCCCATTCACCACCTTTCTCAGAGATCAAATGTGCCAACTTGGCAATCCCACCCCCCCAAGACCTATTTCGACGGCTAGGATGGATTTTGAAGATTGAAGGGCCAAGATTAGAGGTTTAAACCTCTCACAAAACAAACACACCTGTGTTTGTGTGACTTTAAAAACAAAGCACACACATAGATGAAAGATTAAAGAGAAGACCTAGCTTTAGTTTTGGCTATAAAAGCCTTGTAAGCCCATTGTGGCAAATATTGGAAGTTTTAAGCAAGTTTTTATTCAGTTTTTAAGTCGTTTTTATTATAGTTTAAAGTATTTCTAGTTAATTTCCTTATGCAATGTTGATTTCTTAGTTTTAATGAAAAATTAAGCTCATTTTTACTCAATAAGCTCTCAATAAGCTCATCTGGTGCTTATTTAATTTCTAATAGCTCTAATTAGCTTAAAATTTGTTATAAGCTCTTTCATATTGTTTTAATTTGAATTCAGCTCATAAACGTTCACTTGAGTGCATTTTGGAAGCTATTTGAAGTAATAAGCTCCCAAGAGCTTATTGAGCTTTTAAGCTCAGGTTTAGAGGGCTAAGGAGCCATTAGGGACAGCTTTTTAGGCACTCACTCAGAAAGAGTGGCCTTGGTTCTTAGACAACAAAAATCCAAGGTTTCAATTCTCTATTTTCATTCTAGCTTAATTTCTAGCTTAAGTCATTAGCTTATTTTCCTTCAAACTTTGCAAACACATTAGTTTAAGCTTGTTAATTAGCTGTTTTAGGTTCCCATTGCATGAATGTGTGTAATTTTAGCTTATCTCTCAAAACTGTCATAAGTAGTAGTATAAGCTAGTAGAGAAACTAGCTTATTTTTCTTAATAAGCTAGGATTTTTAGTTTTGAAATAGTTTAAATAAGTCAAAATAAGTAGGAGTAGATAAAAGGTTTTTTAAAGTTTTAGTTTAAAAATGTATTTTAAACCTATTTTGGCTTGACAGTTTTTGAGATAAAGGGGTGTTTGGGATAACCTTAAAACGGGTCAAAAATGGAGTTTGCATGGGTTAAGGTAATTGGGTTAACTTTAGCTTAAGTTTTTAAGCTATTTTAAGCTGTTTTTAGAAAGTTTTTAGTTTTAAAAAAGTTTTCTAAGGTTTTTAAAACTAAGTTCAAAACTGTGAAGTTTTTAAGCAACCCACAAGTGCTTATTTGGATAAGCACTTGTGGTTTGAGTTTAAGCACAAAAAGAGTGTGACTTTAGTGTCCAAAAAAGGGCTGTCCAAGACCTTTGTTCTTTTGACTTTGGTGAGTCAAATTCACACAAGTCTCTTTGTACCACAGTTTTACCAAGCCCCAAACACCTTTTTCACTTACAAAATTAAGCAAGCTAAATTAAGTTTTAGAGGCTAAAAATTGGTGCACAAGCCCCTTAGCTATAGCACTCAATCTGTTTGAGCTTATTTGTGTTTTTAGAGCTTATTTGACAGCTTAAAATAAGCTGTCAAATAAGCCCTTGAGTCTTGCTTTAAAAGCTCCCCTGGTGCAAAGGGGGAACTTTAGGCTCATCTTTCTCAGCCAATAAGCACACTTAAGCCCAACTTTTTGGCTTATTTTAAGAGTCCATAAGCTCTTAAATAAGCCCTCAAAGTTTCAGGTCTTAGGAAGCTTATTTGGTTGCTTATTTTCAAGCCCAAACCTTGCTTTTGGCTGTTTTTGAAGACTTAGGTGTAGAAACTGCTTATTTTCTCTTCTTGGCTTATTTCAGCTTAATTTATAAGTTCAATTGTGACCCTTTTAGCTTATTTTGTTAGTTTAATAAGCTGTGTTAAGCTTATTCCCCTTCCATTGTGCTTTATGAGCTTTTTAAGCCCAAATTTACACCAACAGTACTAACCCCCAAGTTAGTACTGTTGTGGGGTTTAAGCCACATTCTGGCTTATTGAGCTTATTCCATAAGCTCAAATTGTGTCCTGGTAGCTTAACTAGGTTAGCTAGTAAGTTGTCAAGCTTATTTTCCTTTTTCCTAGCTTATTTGCCCAAGTAACTTAGCTTTTTTTTTTAGCTTTTAAGCCATTTTAGCTGCTGTCAACTTTAGGCTTATTTTTAAGCTTATTCTTTTGATAAAAGTGAAAAGTGCATTTGTTAAAGTTGTGTAGTATAAGCCCCTTAATAAGTTTGTAGTTTTGAGTTTTTGCTAAAAATCACTTTTTAATAAGCTAAAAAAAAAGCTATGTCGTAGGGTTTGTTTTGTACTCTTTCCATAGTACAGGGTTACACGTTTTAACTATAGTGTAAATTTAATAAATTTTGCCCGCCTACCCTTTAGTTTAGATTTTTACAATTTCTACCCTAGAGTTTGTTTAAAAAAAAAAGAGAAGGGAAGACAAGGGACCCGGGTGAGCAAGACTCGAACCCAGGACCCCTCGATACATCCCCTCCCTTTACACACACACTTAACCACTGCGCCCTTGGGTCTTTTTCGTTAAAGACTCAAGGGCAATAATATTTAAGGTCATTTTGACCTCATAAGCCCATAAGCTGTGTAAGCTTATTTCGGGGCTTATTGTATAAGCTGTGGTGTGTTTCTTATTTTTCGTAGGATCCTTATAGTGTAAAGTTATTTGTGTAAATTTTTCAGAATTTTTTGATATCGTTTAATATTTTTTATAATTTAATTTAGTTAAAAGTTTATTTAATTCATAAAAAATACAAAAATTATCAAAAAAATATTTTGCTTTTTTAGAAAATTTTCTTTTACCATTTAGTTTGTAGGAAAAATATAAAATTTTTCGTAGAGTCATTTTTATAACTTTTCATCCTTTAAAGAACGGGTCCGGGTACGGGTTTTTGTTTTGACTCGTTTTTGGGTCAAACGAACTCCGTTTTCGGTCTAGTCTTTTTCATTCTTCGTTATTTGGTCCATAGAGTAGTTTAGAAGCGAAAATTTCTTCGTAGGCTTATTTTTAAAGATTTTAGGTTTTCCCCCTTTTGTTCGGGATTCGGGCCTTCGTTTTCTAGTTTAATTTCATAATTTCTAGGATTTTCTTAAACGTTTTAGTTCGTTATTGTTTAATTTGACTTTTTCAACTTCCCAAACTCATTCCTTCCTTCAAACTCAAATCTTCGATCGTATCGATTTACCATTCCAGCCTCGTTGGGGATTTACGACCCGGGAAAGCTCTATACTACTTCTCGGTATCATTGATTCTGCTTTTAGACTATTCTTACTATATATTTTATATTTCATTATATTATATATATTTTAAGGTATAGTTTGAACGGATCAATTTTTGGCGCCGTTGCCGGGGAGGCTGTGCAACCGTTTATCTTTACGTTTGACCATCTGTTTTTGAAATTGTGAATATTTTCTTTTATTATAAAAATATAAAAAAGTACAAAAATATTTTTCATTTCTTTTAGTATAATTATCAGATAAAAAAAAAAAAAATCAAAAATATAAAAACATTGTCTTTAATTTACAAATAAAATTCACAAATTGGTAAAATACCAAAATATAATATTCTCAACTGAGGTATTATCATAATAAGTTCCGGTGAACTTGTTGGTTCCCAATTCGAACAAAAGATTTAAAAACTTGCCTTTTGTGTCTCTTACAGCGATAACGCTCACCTTGAAAACTTAAACAAACTATAAAGTGGGTATAAGGAGGGTTTCCTAGGAACTACGACCCGAAAATAAATAAAGCTCGCGCTAATCCTACTCCTCCGCTCACCCTGTAGTTTATTTTTGAGAGCTACCAGTGAAGTAAGTAGAATAACAGTTTAAATGTTCTATCATTTTGTCCGTTACAAAAATTGTGAATTAAAAGGAAAACCCAAAAATAAACTTCTTTTTTCTTTGTATCAATTAATTCGATTTTCTTAATCGAGCTTCATGGCTAATTCCTATGATGACGTCATTCCGATTAATCGTTTAGAATCCAATTTTACGCATTAAAGAATGCTCGTTTGTGAAGTTTTTATCACTTCAAACTGTGGATTGTTCGCAAGGGAGTCCAGAAGACAAGATTCTTGTTCCTAACCCCCTCGAATTGTGTAAGGTGCCAGGTGTGGAACCCCGGTTTTGATGGTACCGTATGGTCAAGGATGTGCGCTTTTACGAAAAGGAATTTATGGAAGGTTTGCGTTACAAACTGAGTGGAAAATGAATTTTCCCAAAAGACTTACAGGTTCCAAGACACTTCCGAGTCATCCGACGACAATACCAACGTTGTTAATGCTCCTCGAGAGCCAATCGTTGTTAATCAGGACCCCGGTGAAAATTCCTCACCAAGTCCTCCACACATTGACCATTGTTGTCACGAGTGCGGTGATTCGTTAGATGGAATCTTTTGTCGACAATGCACAAGTGGTTAAAAAAAAGGTTTCTTGTGGGAAAGGTGCTCATTACGGTTATAATTGTCCTCCGAAAGTTCCGATTATCTCTAATCCGGAACCATGCAAAAATCAAACCATTGATGAGCCCCTACAAAACTTGCAAAGTTTGCAACAACAATGTCTTCTTGGTACATGCCAAAAATGTGGTTGTAATGAATACAATGGAGTTTGTTTTTATTGTACTATTGGAAACGGAACACCAAGCAACTTTTCAACTCCATACTTTTCTAACGATTCTCCAAGTGTTGCAAACCATCCTCCACAATCCCAATACGTACCATACTCTCGTGAGTTATGTGGGAACGATTCTCATTACGGTTACGATTGTCCACCTCAAGTCCCGTTTGTCTACAATCAGGACCTGTGTTTCAATCAAAACTTTGATTATTTTCCACAAACTTCACCGAGTTTTCCACAACAATATCCTTGTTGTGAAAATTGCGGGGGACCTCATGAAACTTACCAATGTCAACCAATGAATGAAGACTATTATCATGAGCAAAATTCTTGCTATGATTCAAATTCTTTTGGTTTTGACCAAGTTCAACCCCCGCAATATACCGTCAATCATCCAATCTTCAATTCCCAAAATGACCTTCTCAATTCTCAAAATAAGCTTATGGAACAAATGACAACCTTACGTGATTTGGTTGGTCAAGTTATACAAAAGAAGGAAGAAGAAAAGCGAATTGCGGAAGAGCAAGCGGCTAAAGATCGATATTGGAAGATTCCCATTTGCTACGATGATGACGAAGACAACGATACCAGGGCAATCACACCTTTTTCCAATCGAGGAATCCCAATAACTCTCTAAGTACGGGGACAAGAATCTTGACACTATTCCGGAAATGGAACGGACGAATTTCATAATGTCTAGTGTGGAGGACCGTGTCCTAATCTCAAGTGAGTCCGAGGGATATTCCCGACAAATGTGTGATGTGCCTGCTTTGTGAAAATACCAACTCTTAATACTCTCAATGAACATTCTAAGATTGTTGTCAATTCCAACGATGATATCTCTGTCGAGTGATGACGATTCTACCTACGGTGAGGATATCGATTATGTCGATGCATCACATCCCGTTGATGAGATGGTAGCTTAGGAGGTGGTGGTGATTGTTGATCCGGGAGTTGGATGTATTGATGATGATATTCTTTTAACCAATTCAAAGCAGATAATCCTGCGCTGAAGAATGTTGAATATCAATATTCTAATGCTAAGATCGATGCATTAAGAGATAATCCACTCTATTTGAACGTGTGATCAAGTCTACCTCCCCATTTCTAGACTTTTCTTGGGAGACTAACACTTTGATAAATTTATTCCCGAATTGAAACTTTTCGCTTTAATCTAGAAGAGATTAGTAGTGGACAGTCCCAATACCGTTCTGATTTATCTCTTCCGGATTATAAAGCTTTTCTACGTGATAACGATCATTTTAAGAGAGGAAGTAGAGGCAATACCACTAATCATGTTGATTTTTTCAATATGATTCATATATCTTTGATCTTTCGAATGATCAGTTTCCTCCTACGATAGAGTGCCTAAATCATGAGGAATTCGGTAGAACCACTCAATATGCCTCTCCCCCCGGAACTTGAATACTTTCAAATTTGAGATTGGAGCCGATCAGGGAGATTTGACTTCTTTTGACCCGGGATCTCGTAAGAATGTATCTACAACTAATGTGAATCTTTTCTTTAACCTTAGAGGATGCCACTATCTCTCTCTTCGCTTATGTTGTTATGGATCTTTCATGCTTTTCACAGTATTCCGTTGTTCCTCCATATCTTCTCTCCACAGGATGAAGATACCACATTTTGATCCCGGCATCTCAAATTTATCATTCTTTTATGCGGTGTATATCGTCGGAGTGAACTTCATAAAATTCATGTTTATCCAAACCGTATGAATGACGGCCGATGATGATCTTTATCTTCACTTGCTCCCCCCATGGGACCAATGAATTCGAGGGTCGAGTCGCGCATTCGTGACTCGGTTATACAAAAAACAAGGCGCTACGTGGAGGCACCCCATGCTTATCAGTGTAGTACTAATAAGTGTTTTTGTGTGAGGAGCTTACATTTTTCCATTACCCGTGTTTTGTCCATGCTTGTGTGCTTTGAGTCTGGTTTGTCCAGGAATTTACCGGTATTGTGAAGACTCTCTCTACAAGAGTTTCACATCGTCAGCTTCATTTGGAAGACTCTCGTGCTCTCAGTTTTGTCTTTCATTCACAAGAGTTTCACATCCTCAGCTTCATTTTGGGAATCCAATATCCAAATCTAATCGACTAACGTTTTATCTTTTGGCACACTTCATAAACGGCCTTAGATTTACGTAGGTACCCCTTTTAAAACATCGAGGACGATGTTTAGTTCTAGTATGGGGGGAATCTTCGATTTGATTTTTGCCTGCAGCCGTTGTTATCACGTAATCAAAATAAGTGTTTTGTCACAGTTTTGACTTTCCTAATGGGTAGAATGAGAATAATTTTTGACTCGATCGGGCGTGTTGAGCCCTAGCTAGTTCCTCAACTTATCGCTTGTAGGCTAAGCTTTCACGAATTCTATTGCTTCGAATTTTAATAAGGTGAAGAACAAGAAGTGATAGAGTTAAATATAAGTTTATGTGCTAAGCAAGATTCTTCTGAAACTTATATGAGTAACTTGTGGCTTTTTCTCCCATTAGCTTCTAATCCACCTAATCATACGTGCTCATTTCAATTCAACTAAGTCAATCGATGTTTTTAGAAAAAGCTTCAAATTTGTAACTTGATTCTTTAAAGCGAGATTTTTCTGTTCTTAGTAATTTGAAAGTTAAAATGCCAAAGAAGCATGAATGAAGTATGAATGCAAAAATGCATGAATATTGAAATTATGCCAATGAAGCATACATTTGATTATATGGAGCAAGTAAAAGATGTGTCGTGATATCCCACTCCGCTAACCACGAGGTGGGGGTTCAAACTAAGACATCTTTACTTCTAGGGATTTGGTGTGTTGTGATATCTCACCAGGAAGCGAGGTCTAGGTGAGGGTTCAAACTAAGACACCTATCCTTAGCCATATTAGGAAGAAGGTGTTGATGTGATTTCCCACTACGCTAGCAACGGGGTGGGTTTTCAAACTAAGAACATCGGTCGTTGGTTGTGATATCCTACTAGGGAGCGAGGCCTAGGTAGGTGTTCAAACTAAGCAACGCATTCCTAGCTTTAAGAACTTATGATTATAATAATGAAGATGTTGCAAAAAGTTCTACAGTTAAAATCTCGTTCTTTAAAATCAAGTTACAAGGTCCTAATAAGTTGTTGCTTTGAGTCATGATTCATCTTGAATTACGACTATGGAAATAAGTTGATCTATGGTTGAGTTGAAATGAGTACACACATTTAAATCATATATCCATGTTGGGAGTTAAAAGTTCACAAGTCATAAGTATGAGTGCTTAGCATTTAGACTTATATTGACAAATGATCTTGTTTAATTGCTTGGTTTGGAACTAGTGAAAAATCGGGGACGATGAATTTATCCGTCAGGACATCCGTAGATTATTCTATGGGCGTTTCTCATTCTATGATCCCAATGTTGATACTTACACTATGCTAGCAAGGACTGATGAACGAGTAGCTCAAACTCACTACCACTACTACAGAAAATGAAATACTTGTGTGGTTTGTATGCTTTGAGAATTTTGTTATATTCTTGTTCATGGTCCAAAAAGGCATAGTGTTTACTGTCTACTCTGCCATCAAGTATCTCTTGCAAAGAAGGATGCTAAGGCAAGATCATGCTCGGTGGATCTTATTGCTCCAAGATTTTGACATTGATGGTCGAGACAAAAAAGGAGCTGAAAAATCTTTGCTGCAGATAATCTTTCAAGACTGGAAAAATCCTCCCAAGTTAAGTTCTGAGAACAAGGGAAAAAATAAAATGAAGCATTTCTCTCGAAAACCCTTGAATCTATTGTCTTAAAGATAGATAGCAATACCCCATGGTTTGCCGATTTTGCAAACTACCATGCGGGGAAATTCGTTATCAAAGGAATGACATCCCAACAAAAAAATAAATTCTTCAAGGATGTCAAGCATTATTTCTGGGATGATCCCTTTCTGTTTAAAAACTGTGCTGATCAGGTGATAAGACGTTGTGTTTCTGGGCAAGAAGCTTTTAGTACATCTCAAAGCTGCCACAGTGGACCTAATGGGGGACACTATGGTTGGACAAACTAGCACAGCAAGAAAAATCTTTGATTCAGGATTCTATTGGGCCCCACCATCTCTAAGGATGGCCATGACTTTTGTCACCCGTTGTGACATTTGTCAAGTCAAGGGAAAATTACGCAACGTGATGAGATGCCACCAAAACTCAATCCATGTTTGCGAAATCTTTGGACATCTTGGGGGACATGATTTTATGGGGCCGTTCCGTCTTCAAGAGGGAACAAGTACTTTGACTGTGGCTGTTGACTATTTTGTCAAATGGGTCGAAGCGAAGCAAAAGCGCTCCCCACCAATGATGCCCGAGTTGTTTGTAAATTTTTGAAAACTCTCTTCTCTCGATTTGGTGCACCCCGAGCTATCATAAGTGATCGCGGAACTCACTTTTGCAATGATCAATTTACAAAGGTCATGCTTAAGTACGGAGTCACTCACCGTCTCTCCACCGCATATCACCCACAAACAAGTGGGCAAGTTGAGGTGTCAAATCGTGGTTTAAAGCGTATTCTTGAAAGAACCGTGGGAGAAAATCGTGCCTCCTGGTCGGATAAACTAGATGATGCTTTATGGGCCTTCCGCACAGCTTACAAAACACCCATCGGGTGTACTCCATATAAGCTTGTGTACGGGAAGGCATGTCATCTACCGATCGAGCTAGAGCACAAAGCCTACTGGGCTCTCAAGCATACAAATTTTGATGTTCAAACTGCGGGTGATCACAGGAAAGTTCAACTGAATGAACTAAATGAACTTCGTGATCAGGCCTACGAGAACTCTCTGATCTATAAAGAGAAAACCAAGAGGATACACGATGCTAAGATCAAAAACCGCGTTTTCAACGTTGGTGATCGTGTCCTCCTCTTCAATTCTAGACTGAAGATTTTCTCGGGCAAATTGAAATCCCGTTGGTCTGGACCATTCACCGTTGTCCAAGTTTTTCCTTATGGCACCGTCGAGCTATCTCAAAACTCCGGGCCCAACTTTAAAGTGAATGGTCATCGTATCAAACATTACTTTGGAGGGGACGTACCAACCGAGGTTGTCCCGGATCTCCAAACGTTCCCCATGGACCAATAAATTCGGGGGACGGGTCAAGCGTCGGGACCCTAAACAAGCGCTTCGTGGGAGGCACCCCATGCTTATCCGTAGTATGTAATAAATAAGTGTTTTTGTGTGAGAAGGTTTATATTTTCCATTACCCGTGTTCTGTCCATATTTTGTGTGCTTTGTATGTCCAGGTATTCCCGGATTGTGAAGGCTCTCGATTCTGTCATTTTTAACTCGAGCTTCACATCCTCAGCTTCATTTTGGGAATTCAGTATCCAAATCTTATCGACTAACGTTTATCTTTTTTTGTGTGAGGAGGCTTACCTCTTCCATTACCCATGTTTTGTCCGTGTTTTATGTGTTTTGTATGTCCAGGATTGCTCGAATTGTGAAGACTCTCGTTCTCTCAGTTTTATCCTTCATCCACAAGAGTTTTACATCCCCAGCTTCAATTTGGGAATCCAGTATCCAAATCTTATCGAATAACGTTTTATCTTTTGGCACACTTAATAAACGGCCTTAGATTTACGTAGAGACCCTTCAAAACATCGAGGACGATGTTTAGTTCTAGTATGGGGGGATCTTCGATTTGATTGTTGCCTGCAACCATTGTTGTCACGTAATCCCATTTTTACCACCAAATTTTTTACAAAAATACCAAAAAAATGAAAATTTTTAAAAATTTTCAAATATAAAATAAGTATTTTGTCACAGTTTTGACTTTCCTAATGGGTAGAGTGAGAATAAATTTTGACTCGATCGGGCATGTTGAGCCCTAGCTTTGTTCCTTAACCATTTAATAAACGAAAGTTTATTAGGCTAAGCATTTACGGATCCTTTTATTAGGGATTTTAAATTTGTGAAGAACGGAAAATGATAGTGTTATTTACAAGTAGGATGCTAAACAAAGGATTATTTGGAAATCTTAAAAGCTTATAAGTGTAACTTGTCACTTTTTCTCCCAGAAGCTCTTAACCTGACTAATAAACGTGCTTAATTTTGCTTTAACTTTAAACCGACGTTTTCTAAAAAGAAGCTCTTTCGAAAACGAAAATATTCATCTTAGTTCAGCCTTATACTTGAGTTTCTAAAACGATATTTTCTCTATTACGAAAAAAATAAAAAATATAAAAAAAAAATTAAAAAAACAAAAAAAAAATAATAAAAAAAATAATAAAAAATAAGTATTGATAAATATAAACTGTGGGCTGATAAAGGTTTACTGCATCTTGCCGGCTCACAACCGATGTTGCAGTCTTCAAAATAAGGCCCATAGTGAGATAATAAAT
>BQNB010007981.1:21536-38038 GCA_026074375.1 Tanacetum coccineum | reverse complement strand
CTTCATTAAAATTATTATCTTAATAGTTTTTAATAACGATTGACATATTAGCGTGCAAAACACGACAGAAGTGTCCACATTGTTCTTAGTAAGAAAAAAAAAATACAAGGATAACGTTTACAAATGCAACCAAAGTATCAAAAATGTTTTCACCCTGACCTTATGGTATTTATATATGTTTTTATCTTTTTCTTCAGCCACCAATAGGGCTGCAATGACCCAAGGAGCTAGGAAAATGGGTAAGAAAAGAATACGAAACCAACGGAAAATGGTGGGAGTCGAAATGTGCTGAACTTGGTTTTAGAATATAGTTTTTCAGATTAAATTAATATGGCATACCAGATTGTTATTGCCTCTATCACTGATTAGTAGACATGTTTTTGTTTGCGTGACAGAGAGTTAGAATTACAACATGTATCGTGTGCTTGTTGAGGTAAGTTTTTCCTATCGCATAATATAAGTATAGATAAACTAATTTACCCAAGTATGTAATAGTCATATAAAGCGTGTACTACTCGACAAACAATGAAAACAAAAACAACACCAAAAGCAGCCCCGCTGCAACGCACGAGTATATACCTACTCGTTTTTTCTAAACAACTAAAAAATCCACATATTTTCAAGATGATAATTGAGAATGTTTTTAAAGAACTACTACTATAACATCACTTATTTATATATGCTAGACGAATACTCATGCAAAACAACGGTGTATAGCGACAAATAATTATACATGCAAAATTGTAGTTTGGTGTAGGGCTGAGCAAAACCAACCGAACCGACAAACCGATCCGAGCCGAACCGATCGAAACCGAACCGATCATTTTCGGTTCGGTTTTCGGTTTTGTATATTTAAGGTTTTCGGTTTCGGTTTTTCTCGGTTCGGTTCGGGTTAAAATAAGAAAAACACGTCTAAACTATTTATTCGGTTCGGTTTTGATCGGTTCACTTTGGTTCGGTTTTTGGTTTATGATTTTCTCAAAGTCGGTTTTCGGTTGGTTCGGTTTTAAACCGACGCTAATGCATAGCCCAACTAAACGCCACCGGCCACCTTACAATTCCTCGATACGAGTGGGCTCTTTTCAAAACCCAATACATAGCCCGTCAACCAAACCCAACAACCAAAGCGACACCGTTTTCATCTTTCACCCCGTAAAAACCTCCCAAACACACACACACACACATAACAAATCAAAACCCAAACTGAAACCCTAGAAACCCTAACCAACCAACCAACAATGGACACCGAATCAATGACAGAAGATATCTACACCAACGGCGAGGAGGAGGAGCAGCCAGAACAACCACCACAACACCGCCCCATCATCTCCAGCGACCATCTCGACATCGAATCCTACGCTTCACTCTACTCAGGCCGCACCAAAATCGCTCGCTTAATGTTCATCGGGGAGAAGCTCGGAAGCGAAAGCGCGGCGTTAGACGCGTACCGAATGGCGTATGATGAGATTAAAAAAGGAGAGAATACTCTGATGTTTAGAGAAGTTGTGCAGAAGATTAATGGGAGGTTGGGTGGGAGTTATGGTTCTGATGTGGCGTGGATGGATTCGGTTGACCGTAAGGCGGAAAGTAGGAAGGAGAAGCTTGAGAATGAGTTGAATGCTTATAGAGTATGATTTTTTTACTTGTGATTTATTGACGCTTAAATATCGTGCGAATTTAGGAGGAAATTCAATTTGGAATATTGATTTAGATATCGTGTAGTTGCCGCCTTATTGTGATTAAGTTGAATTATATGAACAGTTATATGCCTATAGACGTATAGAGTATGATTTGATTATTGTTACATGTGATTCGATATGATTTTATGAGCGTTTAGTTTTGTTTATCGACTGTTTGGAGTGTTGTGCTGATTCTTATGTTTAGGGATGTAGATGAATGGAACTAACACGGACACTGTAATATATGTTTAAGGGGGTGTTTGCTTAAGTGTAGCTTATTCGTTTTTTGGGTTTCTATTTCATAAGCCTCAATTTTCCGGCTTATTTTGAGGCTTGTGAGCTTATATATGATAAACTCGTGTAAGCCCATGAGTATCGAAATAAGCTGGAAAATTGAGGCTTACGAATTATAAGCCCAAAAGCAAATAAGCTCATAAACCAACATAAACACCTCCTAAATTGTAGCTATTGTTAGAGCTTTGTGAATAGTTGTTTGTATGTGTTATGTTAGTTGTTATGCTTAGGGTTGTATATGTGTTTATTGATTGCCTGGAACCTTTTTTGTTGTGAATTTAGATGGAAAATTAACTAGGAATAGTGATATAGGGCTTAGGAATGCTTGCAGAGTATGACTTGTTGTTAGTTGTGATCTAACTGAGTTATGTGATTTGTTGTTTATATGTGTTTAGGGATGTGAGTGAACCGAACGAACACGATTACTTAGAAAAAGGAACAGATTTTTTTGGCAACGTTAATTGGTTAAGAAAATAAGTTGGTTTATTCATGTTTGATATTATTTTTCGGACTGATGCGTTGCTTGTTAGTTTTAGGGATGTAGACAAATGGAATGAACATGAACAGTCAAATAAATGTTTATTGTAAGTTATTGCTGTTAGTTTTGTGATCTGTTATTTACACGTGTTATCTTAATTGCCATGTTTAGAGAAGTAGACGAATAGAATGAACACGATTATTTAAATGAACTAATTTTTGTGTTCATGTTTAAGTAAGTTATTTCTTGCTGTTTCTCTTTGTTCAGTAAGATGCGTAAGGACTATAGATGAATTCATGAATCAATGTAGATGAATAAGCATGAAGTATATGAGATATGTGAGATTCTCTTAATTGCTTATGTTTTTATTTGTGTTCATTTTGTTTAAGTATGGCTATTGTATTAGGTATAATATTGAATAATTATGGCAAGAAAGTAAGTGAACTTATGCGAATGAACAAAAACACGTGGATTACCAAACATTTATGAATGAAGGAAATGTTGTTCACGTTTGCATACTTAACTAAACGAACATAACATTTCTCTCATGTTCACGTAAACAACCTTCCAACCAAACTATTCATGAACAGTATACTAATTGTTTGGTTTGTTTTACAACGCTAGTTAAATCTAGAAGGAAAAATAATTAGGGGTAGTGACTTATGGATTAGGGAGATGATTGTTGTAGAAGGTTAATCTTGGAAACTAAGGTTTTAGTACAATGTATTGATATAAATGTGAATTGATATGAAGATTTTTATTGAATGTGAGTGGAGTTATAAAAAACTAAGAAGGTGCAAGTTTTGAAGGAATATTTAAGAATTTATTGGCTTGTAAACGTTAGTGCTTTGCGGGGTTCATGGTTCTGTGAATTGGAGATTTGTGTTATACTTGCCAAAGGGACTAAATGCTTTTGGGTACCCAGTGGTAAAAATATTGCCAAAGATACGAGATAAAGTATAGTTTGTTTGGATGTTGATGAGAGGTACTCTTAAAGTATGGTTCATAACTTCGTATTTGGAAAGGTTTCATATTTGGTAGAAATTGTAACTATATATACAGAGGTTTTGATAGCTTGTTTATGTGATTAAGATTATGAACACTGAACAAAGAATGTAAACTTTTGTATTTTGATAAAAATATAACCCTCTTAACACAGTGTGATTCAAGCAAATTATATCTTATATATATGATGGCATAGTTGGGATGTAAAAAAGTAACCCAAATCGCAAGTTCAACTTGTACTTTTTCAGTATATATGAGTTTTTGTGCTGCCATAAATGTTGTGTCAAGAGAAATTTAGGACATGATGGTGGGACTTAGCATGACATTATTCTTGCAGTATGATATGGAAGTCTCATTCAGAGAGTGTTTGGAGTTGTGTTACGGAAGTGATTATCTGATTTTTGTCTTTGCAAAGCGTGAATAATAAGAAAATAGAGTCTGGCAAACCATTAGAAAACAGTTATTATCTGCGTTTATCTAGAAAACAGATATACCAATTGGGATGCTGTCAGGCTGGTAGAACTCAATTATTTTTTGTTGTTTAATATCTACTTGTATAGTAGATTTTGATAACTCAGCAACAAGATAATACATGGTTCTTGATGTCTTTATGGTTTACATGCCCAAAGATATCTTTGGTTATTGAAATTATTAGCGACTTTCTGTTGCTGCATGCTATGATGTTAGCTAACTTTTTTTTCCTACAGACGAACTTGATTAAAGAGAGCATTAGGATGGGATACAATGACTTCGGAGACTTCTACTACGCCCATGGTGCACTTGGGGATGCATTTAAGAATTATGTTCGCACTCGTGATTATTGCACAACTGCAAAACATATCATCCATATGTGCTTGAATGCTATTTTGGTCAGCATTGAGATGGGTCAGTTTGCACATGTTACAAGTTATGTTAGTAAAGCAGAGCAAAACAAGGCTGACCTAGATGCCATCACAATTGCAAAACTAAACTGTGCTGCTGGACTGGCTCATCTTGAGGCTAAGAAGTACAAGCTGGCTGCTCGAAAGGTAACTTCTAACAGATTTTATTAATAATGCTACTTGGATTGTAGTTGCAGTTTCGATAAGGTTGGTTCTATGGTCTTAGGAGTAACTTAAATGATCTTAGGAACAATTCTTATATGCATCTTGGTGAACATTCTGTTTTCATGTAAGGTATGTTTTGGCTAGCCTCTACATAGGGATTTACATGTACTACTGAACGCTATCTTGCATGTATTGGACCACCAAAAGCACTACAAGGCATAGAAACATATAGCACTTGCTAGAGTAGTCAGTATTGTTGTTTCTGTTTATGCTCTGATACACATCATACTCTCTTTAGCCTGCACTTCTTAAGTAGGTGACTTGACTAGATCCAAGTGTTTCATCCTTAAGCGTTTTCTTGTCAACTATCTAACTCAAAAGACACTCGGCTGTATAGTTCATAGTAGCCTTCATGGCACCGTTTACTTTATTAGGCTTTTCTTTCCAAATGAAATATTATAGCTGTTATACTTTAGGTTACTTATAACTTACCTGTCGTTCATAGTAGCCTTCATAGCACCATTTACTTTATTAGGTTTTTTTTAGCCAATGAATTATTATGCCCGAGGTTATAACTTACACATGTCGTTCCTTGTGCTCTCTGTATCTTCCTCCCTTTGCTCCAATTAGGGCCAAAACATGCTTATGCTGACACATCTTTAGGCAATGAGTCTAGCATTTTCTGAAGGGAATGCAATGTTTAGTTGCGTTTTTGTAGCAATAGTGAGGGTCATTAGTTGATTAGTCACAATGAAAGGAGAAAATTGCTGATTTGGCATGAAATAATATCTGTGTTGCTTATCAACAGGCATTACAATTTGATACACAACTTGTTATTCTTACAGTTCTTGGACACTGCTCCGGAGTTGGGAAACAATTACTCAGAAGTAATTGCTGCTCAAGATGTTGCAACATATGGTGGACTTTGCGCCCTTGCAAGTTTTGACCGTGCAGAGCTTAAGGTAATATAATCTATAATACTTTATTATTCGACCATCAGACTATTTGATTTGCTTGATTAGTAATAGTAATTGAATACTCTCATTTGGCAGGCAAAAGTAATTGACAATATTAACTTCCGTAACTTCTTAGAGTTGGTCCCCGAAGTGAGGGAGCTTATCCATGATTTTTATTCCAGGTATGGTTACATTTTATCCTAAAACTGTTTCGTGTTTGTGAATATGATTATTGCATCTGATTGTTTTAATGTTATTAACTTATTATGTAAAACATCAACTTAAGATGTTGTGTCTTGACAATCTTGTATTAACAAAGTATTTTTTCGAATTGCTGCAGCCACTATGCTTCATGTTTAGACTACCTCGGGAATCTTAAAGCAAACCTGATGCTCGACATTCATTTGCATGACCATGTGGAGATGCTGTATACTCAGATCCGTAACAAAGCACTCATTCAGTATACTCATCCGTTTGTGTCTGTTGATCTGAACAAGATGGCTGATGCTTTTAAAACCACTGTAGCTGGACTACAAAAAGAACTTGAAGCTTTGATTACTGACAACCAAATACAGGTATTCTTCGAGTGCATCGAACATCTGTAGGGATTCTTTTGTAGATATATGTTGGGGTGCATTGAGAAATTAGATCCGGACATCTTTATAAATGTCTTGTCTTAAAATGTCAAATTCTTGACGGTTGCCGGTTAATATTAAGTTTCATACATAGTTTAACAACTGGCCTGCATCTGCAATCGTGATAGGATTTTTGTTCTATCTTATGAACTCGGTAGTTTATAAAAGAATAAAAGATTAATCATCGTGGTTTTCTGTTGCAAAACTTTAGACAGAAAAAAAAGATTAGGCATCTTGCTGGCTGTCTGGAAGGGTAAAACTGAACGACAGAAAGTAAACGGATATTAGATTTTGGATAGTCTATAAAAACTATATAAACTTCTTTCCTTTTTACTTATCATAGGCTCAGTTTTATAGATCACATATATTATAGGTTTAATGAAAATTAGAAATTAGATCATAGGATACTGTCATATGTTGGATCTATTGTGCTTAGTCTCTGGTTGAAGTTTAACTTTGTGAAAGTGCAAAAAAAAATAAGTAGAGCCACACTTTGCAAAAATGGGTATTTGAATAAATTATGGAATTCTGAAGGCAAAAATAAACCACGATAACTTGTCCAAAAGCGTTAATTCCTGTGAAATATAGTGCTCCACATCTGCTGGTTTATTTGCAATAACTCACTAAATACCGAGCTTATATACTACGTACTAATCTATTTATCCATTTTCTTGCAGGCCAGAATCGACTCGCACAACAAAATTCTGTATGCTCGCCATGCAGATCAAAGGAAAGCCACTTTTCAACGAGTTTTGCAGACCGGGGTCGAATTTGATCGAGATGTTAGGGCGATGTTACTAAGGGCAAATCTTCTCAAGCATGAGCACACCATGAAGGGAATAAGGAAGATGTAAATCCTTCAAATTGCAGACGATCATCATGTTCTTTTTTTCTTTTTTGGGGGAAATATCAACAAGTAAAATGCAAATTTGGGTCTTTCTTTTGATCATGTCAATGTTGTAAAAAAACCCAAGAGGTATTTTAGGGTCCTTGAATAGACTTATGTGTTGCATGATCTCAGGGTAAGAAAAGAGTTCTGTTTATATATTTGCAGCCTAAAAGCTTATTATGATTAATGACGAAGTCCTTAAATTTGCGTTGATTCTTTATCTTTCGTTGATATGGATGAGAGCTGAATGATGCAAGAAACGCAACATGCTGGCCTCTGATATCTTGTGCGTTGTTTATGAATAAGTTAGGAAACCCGTCATCAAAACTCCTAAAATGTATAAAAACAAACTAATGTCATGTTGTGTGATTTGGAATTGATTGTTTGAGACTAAAATCAAAATAATTACTTGATAATAACAGGAGGTTACTTTCATTCAAGTGTTTGGAAGGAGGCAAACGGATTCTAATAATTACGGGTCAAATAACTGAATAAACAATTTGCATTTAGGGGTAAAAAGTTCCTGGATTGGTGAGTTTAGTTCTGGTTTAGTGAAAGAGAAGGTAGAGAGGGATAGAGAAAGAGAACGGGAAAGGGAAAAAGATAAGAGTAAACACAAAGAAAAGAAGAATGAGGATGTTGCTGATGGTAGACGTGACGAGGAGAAGATACGAGTCTAAAAGAAGGTAATATACATTATGGATAAACTTATTGACTAACGGTGAAAATAGTTTTGCAGTGGAGTGCGTGTGATGTTATCTTGTGTGTTAGTATTTTGTTTGGTTTTATATAATTTTTCGTTTGGTATCTGATCCTTCACGTACTAAACAAGATACATAGATTGTTAGTTATTTTATGAATTCCGTAAGAGTACTTAATGTATATTTTGATCGAGCAATATACACTATGACACAAAGCACATGCTTCCTTGGTTATTAGATATATCTTGCCACTTAGAAAGGATTGGACTAAACTCCATAGCTGTACCACTTTTTAAAAGGCGTTGCGTTTGTTTCACTTCATTATAACAAAACTCTACTTTTTATTGAGCATAATTCTAAGGGTTTCAATGGGTTTATAAGACTGTAAATTATGGTATGACTTGATTTACTTGCCTATCAGATCGCCTAATGTTGTAGCAAGAAAGAAGGCTTACGGAATAACTTCAAACAGATTACGATGAGCCTAAAAAAGTTAATTTCCTTTGTGGTTTCCTACTTACTAATGAGGAGAGATAAGGAACTTGCAATGATAGCTGTGAATTGACAGTAAAAGTGGGGAATTTGCTGTCAATATATTTGTACTAAGTAAAAAATGAATCAGCGGTAAAAATTTGCTTTTAGCTTCAGTATGTCCAAATTAAATACAAACGGGTTTATCGTACAATAGATAGGCATGACCAATGATTGCTATTATTACTTAATTACTTTCAGGATATTATGTATTAACGTGTTTGCTGCTAAAAGGTCTTGGTATGTTTCAGTTGAGTAGTTCGTTGCCCACGGGAAAAGATAAATAGGCAAGGGTGTCACAACTGACAAACAAGAAGTGCTAATGTTGAAGACGGGGTGTTGTATCCGTTAGAAAATACCTTTTTCTTTCTGTCAAAACCTTCAACCCTTATTCTTCATGAAGCAATTTAGTAATATAGTATTACTAAATTAGAAACATAACATCTTCTCAAACACAAAAGTTTAATTTAGTATTAAATTGTTCAACCAAACACAAAAGTTACGAAATAAAGGAAAAAGAGCATACAAGAGTAAAAGTAGTACATGTATAAAAATCGTATAGCTATCTAACTGATAAAAAACACTGAAAAAGAATGAAAGCATGATATCCTACATGCATGAACTCCTAAAAGGCTAGAAGGGTCTACGGGGAAAAAAAGCTCCTTCAGGTCAAGCTTCAGTCTATCCTCCTACCTGAGCTTTGGTTTACCCTTTCTCCTCAAGCCTCAAGCCATCGACATTAATAGACTCTACACTCCTAACAGGTGATGGTTGTGGTCTCATCTTGACATGCCCAAACCATCTCAATCGCCATTCTCTCATCTTGTTGATTATAGTCGCAACTTAGAGTTTTTTTACGAAAAATTCCATTCGAGATCATGTCTAACATAGTTTTATCACAAGTCCGCCTTAGCATCCTCATTTCCGCCACTTCCGTCATATTTGCTTGAGTCTTCGTTAACAAGCAACACTCTAAGCTTCAGTCTATCCTCCTACCTGAGCTTTGGTTTACCCTTTCTCCTCAAGCCATCGATGGGTAATAGACTACTCTCTTTCCTAACAGTGCTCGTTGTGGTCTCATCTTGACATGCTCAAACCATCTCCATCTCCATTCTCTCATTTTGCTGATTATAGTCGCAACTTAGAGTTCTTTACGAAAAAATCATTCGGGATCATGTTTTTATCACAAGTCCACCTTAACATCCTCATTTCCGCCACTTCCATCCTATTTGCTTGAGTCTTCGTTAACGAGCAACACTCTGACCCGTACAACATAGCTGGTCAAATCGCAACATTATAAAATTTTCCTTTCAACCTCGTAGGAACGTTCTTATCACAAATGCTTCATGTGGTCACTCTCCACTTCAACCACTATGCTTGTATGCGGTGTGTTACATCGTCCTCTATCCTTCAGTATTTGTGAATCACATGTTTAAAGGACTCATTCAGTTGTAAGATCTGATCGCCAATGCGGATTTTTGAAGTCGCACCGCAGGTATTCCGTCTTCTCTTGTGCTGTACGGTCTTTGTTTCTAGTGCCTTCCCTCCACCGCTTCCATATTCTACATTTTTTGCCCCTCTAGGCATGTTAGAATCTAGCATAGTATCATTGTGGAGTATCAAGCACCATGAGATGCTCTCTTGTATCCCTCGTAATTCGTAACAACTCATCAAGAATCAAGGCAAGATGAGCCTTGGTGTAGACCTACTTCCACCAAAAAATACTATGTATTTCTCCCACCGGGTCCGCACACAATTCCCAAATCAGTTAGCGGGTTCAGGTGATGTGCTACCAAATTGGAATGCGTCTTCTTGATGTAGGAGTACTTGAAAAGGGTTATCTTGAGACCCGGAAATAATAATCCTTTTGTCATGGTTTGCAGCGACAAGAAAAAAAAGAAACAATTAGTAGTGAGGCCTTATGAAGTGTATAAGTGAGTATTTTTCATTTTCTCTTTATAGTTAGCCTTTGTTTAATGGACTCTTGAGACTGGACAATTAATGGGATGGACCGTCCTACAACTACTCTTTTTATCCCTTTTGTCTATATTTTATCAGTAATTGATTGATTTGCTTTTAATTACAAACTATTCTGATACATTAAAACTCCATTTTCAAGTAGAGCGGTTTAGGACTTTAGGAGGTTTTATGCATTTGAATACACTTGGAATAACTTTCAACTGTTTTGCTGCTCGAACCATTCATATGTAAATCGGTTGATAAGGACCTTGTTAGTTTAAGGTGTTCCCCCCTGAGTATATTTTTCTGAAAGGTAATTATATCACATTAAATATCACACAGGAGGCTGCAGAAAACAATTGTGTCTACAGAAACGAGATAGCACATGCTGCTGGGGAGCGAACTCAAGTGCTTCAGGATGTTGCAGCTGATCCAACTCTTCCGCGTACAAAAGCAGTTCGTTGTGCTCAGAGTGGTCATGGAGAAGCTGTTTTCTTCCAGGTAACTGCTTTAATCTTTACCAAATATGAACCATTTACAGATAATCACATGACATCCTATTATTCTTATTGCATGAATGCTAACATTCAAGATCATAAATATTATCATCTGTATACTGGATCACACTCTTTTCTGCTACTTTGATGTAGTTGTGGCCAATTTTAACCCATTTATATAAAAGTGGTTCGACTCAGTTTGTATTTGTTTGATAACAGAAATGGGTAATATCTGAAAAAGTAGTAGGGGTATAATGGGTAAATGCGTGAAAATTAAAAAATCGCCTCACATGTGGTCTATGTTTAGAATGTCCTAAATTTTATAATTCAAAGGAATTTATATCATTATATTAATAATTTACCTTATAATCAGATCTGACATGTTAATCTATTTTCAAATTGGACAAAAAAATGTTGCCGAATCAGCTCTCAAGCCTGGTCCGTTGTGACCTGGACAAAAGATTTTAGAGCTGGCAAGTTATATGGGTTAGGTCGAACTCATAATGAAACGTTTAGTATATATTTAACAAATTCAGCCTCCTAAATCGTCAAGTTTAAACTTCTTCAGATTTTGTTTCAGTGTTGTAGTTTATGTAGGAAGTTTAAAGTGGACAAAAAGTGTTTAGGGTTCCGCATTTTGGCACCTATAAAACATGCCTCAAGTTAATAAAATCTCATGGAACTGATTTTGTTTTTATTTGTTAGGCAACTGCTAGAGGGGAAGAAGGTATGACATTGTTTGCTGCAACCCGAACTGTGGTCATCGATGGAGGGACTGAGAGCTCATTGAATTGGGTACCCATGTCAAGGACCGAAACTTTTACTGGTTCTTTTGAACCAAACTTTGTAACTCTGAATGTCTACTCAGAATTGAATGACCTGCTTAAATGCGATAGCCAAGATCAAATAAGGATAGATGGAAATTGATGATGATTTCTAACATGCAAATCTCAGCTTTGAAAGTCGAATTGATCAAATTAGAGTTGAGATTTAAGATTTAGTCGTGGTTTGAAAGTTTGATCTGTGGGTTCAACATGCTAGACCAAACTGAAATTTCTATGTTAAATATGAGTATGAAATGGTTATTTCCGTACTATGTTTAGTCTGTAATTGCGTTAGGTACTTGTGCATATCTTGTGTCAAGCACCCAGACCAAGGCTTAAAGTGTTGGATGGGGCTTTTTAGGGCTTATCGGTGGCTTGGCTTTTTAACACAAATAAGTCGGCTTATAAAATAAGCCTCATAATAGGGGCTAAAAACTTTAGCCCCGGGCTTTTGAATCATAAATTACTTATATACCTACAAAAATATCTAACATATACCAAAAATTTATTTAATTAAGTCTTTTTAGTAAATTTAAGATTTAGTCGTGGTTTGAAAGTTTGATCTGTGGGTTCAACATGCTAGACCAAACTGAAATTTCTATGTTAAATCTGAGTATGAAATGGTTATTTCCGTACTAGGTAGTTGTAATTTGTTAGGCTTGTGCAGTCTTGTGTAAGCACCAGACCAAGTAGTTAGATGTAGTTGCAAGACCAAAAGTACTCTGATGTAGTTCCAAAGGTTAGACGCAAAAACTATGTGACGAGATGAAAACATCCTGTTTTAGAGATGGAAAAATGTCAGCATAATATGTGCTAGAGCAATGTCAGCTGTTTAGCTGTTTAGATGTCAGCATCACGTTAACAATGACACTTTTTACCAGTCTTTTTTTTTACAAAGTTGACTGCTTGACTCTTGTGACAAGATGTCAACAAACAAATTGTTGTCTATAGTCCATTTTAGCAAGTCTAAAATTGGTTTTTCATAATTTTTTTTGTTCTTTTGCAATATTGTTTTTTCAAAACTTGAATAAGGATTTGGTTTGGCAAACTGAACCAAAACCATCCTGAATCAGCTGTTTATGGTCAGGTTCTCGGGTTACGATGACCGGGTCCTGATCTAAACTAGACTTATAATATTCTGTCAGGGTTAATTGGTCCGGCTTTCGAAACCAATATTTTTTTCATTTTCGATTTCCATTGAACTAATTTGGTGTTTGGATCCATGCACGCCAGTACATAGTCTCATGAAACAAGTAATTTCAAGTTGATGGATATTCATTACATGGAAATGACAGTACCATGTAAAAGTTTACATACCTGATTAGCCCATCTTCAATTATTGAAATTTGAAATGCTAATGAGGGTCGAAAAATACTGAAGAAGCATGCAAAACAAAAAACAAACCTTTAAATCTGGATTTTCTGTTGGATTGCTTTGAGATTTTGTCTGTCTATAGTCTATACAAGAATGAACTTTTCCTAAAACCCTAAAATCCAGCCAACTAAAACAGTCTTCATCCCAGAATGCACTTTTAAACCCCTATAAATTTAACTTTTATAGAGAAAAAAATGAAAAAGAGAACGAAATTGCACATCGTCATAAAATTATCTACAAAAAACAAGGCAATTATGGACTCGATCTCAATACTTTCTGGCATTCCTACAAAACTGTGTTTCAATTGGGGAGTAACCTACAAAGAAAGCGTCCTTGTAAACCAGTCCGATATGTTGAGAAAAGTGACACCGGACTGAAGCAAAACTACAACAATAATATGAATTATAATAAAAGATGACACACGGATTTAACGTGGAAAACCCCAATAGGGTAAAAACCACGGGCAAGAAAAGATACGTTTCACTATGATGGAAATTATGAATTACACCATCTCTCTATTGTACAAGAATAAATCCTTATCTCTTGTAAATAGGAGATATACACCAATTCTCTAATTGCCTCAAATACTACTGGGAGAAATAGAAAGAAAGACACTAAACACACTATGTGTTTGTGTGAAGATGGGATGCTTGAATTGAGTTGCCTGGTTCCCCTTTTATAGGCACGTTTGGAGCCAAATAGAATGAAGGGACACACTCTTTCATTTCATTCAAAAGACACATGCCCTTTCCCAAGATGCAAATGGCCTTTCATATCTTACAATTGATTAATATCACAAATCTTTGTAATGATGACACACAAAGGGTAACTTCGTACTTGTTACTTGGAGATTTTTTAAAAAAGCATCAGACATAAAAAGAAACTGTTGAAAATTTCAGGGAAGGAGGGCTTCACCACATGTTTAGATGCCTTGAAAACTTGTAATGTTATTAGGAATTCTTTTTCTTGAAAAAAGTTACCGACATTATAAATCATTTTTGGCTGTTTTCTTTTTGCCAGAATGCAATGGCCATAGATAGTGTTTTTTTCTTTCATTAAGGAGATGTGTTAGCAACGATGATTCTAAAAGTGAATTCGCTTTATAATTATGATCAAAAAACAGCACATACCTCAGATTTTTTCCCCGATTTCTCAAGTTTGGCCAATGCACAAATGAGCTTAGTTCTGATATCATCATCAATATGTGGCTCCTCCCACACCATACTAGCATTAGGATCATAGAGTTCCCAAGGACTATGTGGAAGCGCATTTGGATCACCTTTATACTGAACTGAATACCGTTCCCACGGACTATCAGGAAAGTCAACCGATTTGGGTTTAACCGCCACAATTCGCCCATCCCACCAATTTCCATTTTCTTCGTCTTCATTTTTCCACCAAACTTGGCACTTATCACGGCATCTCCAGTCTCTTTTCATAGCAGCATCATACCTGCTTCTTTCAACAAGAAAGTCTGGGAAGCCGGTAACTTCCCGAAGAGTCAATTTAAACGTCTTACCAACCACATTAGAAGAGGGGTCTTCAAATTGTAGGGTCATTTTGCAGCAGCCTTCACCAGAACCGGGATGTGTTGCATATTCAAGGTCTTTGACTTTACAAAACTCAACGTCTCTGATGTTTCCCTTTGTCCATGGACCTATCTCTCTTGAATTACTACCATTGATGTAATCTTGATGACCCTGAAAAGATCAAAACACAAACAGTTACGATCTACGAATCTTTGCCCATTTTGCCACCTCTGATAGCATTAACTCTTAGTAATAATGACAATACTTTTTTAAAATACTGCAATTTTTCATGAAATGGAAAAGACACGTACCTGTCTAAAGTATACAACTTCATCTCCTAACTGAGGAATATATCGAGAGCCCTCCTCGTGAGTTGCAAGCAGCAACCATGAACTTCTTGTTGATTGGTGTTGTTTCTTTTTTTCGGGTGACATGTCTCTACGATTATAATCAATGGCTCGCCTGTTTCTGGTAGATCTTAATCCCACTTTATGTCTAGAATTTAGTCTATCCTCTTCTTGTGGAAGCTCGTCATCTCCATCACTTGAAGATTTTTCTCTACTTGATGTATCTTCAGATACCTCATGAATAACCCTCAAATTCATATTTCTTCGAGTCCCATGAATTCTGGGTTCGGTTGCTTCATCCTGATTAATACTACCGGCATTAGAAGTGCTTGCTTCCATGCCTCCACCATTCATACTTACACTAGTCCTACTCCTAGTTGACTTTGATCGACTATAAACTTTTTTAAACATTTTATCACGTGAATCTGGCTCCTGTGACCCTTGAATATCAGAGCTGATGGTTTTACAATCCCAAGCACCGTTTAGGGGCATTCTCGAAATTTTCCCGTTGGGAACATCTGAGGTGGATCCGTCAGATATCATGATACCATCACCATTTCTTGATTCTTGTACTGATGAACGGATTTTTAACTTTGTGGGAGTTCGCAATTTCTTCTGTAGTGGTATAGGTAGCTCTTTATCTTGATTTTTTTCTTGCTTCTCATTTAGCTGGACCATTTTGCCCCTTTGAATTTCGTCATCTGAAGGACTAAATTCCTCCTTTTCAATTGGCGGCTTTTCATTGATTACATTATCGATATTATAACTTCCATCAGGACATGACACGTCTAGAGATTTAGCAGCAGACAGAATCGGTTCAGTGATCCTTCGCCGTTTTATTGAACGAGATTTTGCACCTCCCCATTTAATGCTTCCCTCGAGCAGGCTTACATGATTCATATATTTCATAGGAGACCCAAAATTTTCCTTTCTTTCAACAAACTCGCCATTTCCATTAATCGAAGAGAAATTCTTACTCGACTCGTCTATGTCGTGAGGGGGCGTCGTAGATGATGGGCCAACCAACTCCCATTTACTTGTATCCCGATTGGGAAGTTTGAACACCAACCTCCTTTTGGGGTTGTCTTGGTGGGAACTTAGATCTTCAGATACTATTTCTTTACCTTTTAAATGCCCATTTTCTTCATTTTCAGATGAAACTTCAGTTTCTTCACTTCCAGCTTCTGTTTCTTGCTCACTGGAATAACTTTGGGACGAGTTGCCTTCTGGAACATCCCCTTCTCCATCTGAGGCTTTTCCACTTATCCGTGAGAAAAAACTTAGGGCATTGCGCGCAGCCGCTCTCCTTGGTCTTGAAGCCTTTGACCGAGACGACTTCTTCATAGAGGGTTTTTTACCAAATCTCGACTTTCTGCTTAGATCGTCTCTCAAGGAACTCTCTTCACCATCCAAATTCCTTCTCTTTACACGTCTTCCAGAAGAAGTCATGAAGTCAGCCTGACAATAGTGAAAAACTTTAATACCAAAAATTTGTAACATGACAACACATAATTTCTGATTTGGTCACTACACCTATGAGATTGACTTCAAATTTAATTATTTGAAGTATTTAAGACCAGAAAATCTTCATGACAACAAAGTTGAAAGGTTTCTACAACAAAATTTTTTTAAGGGTTGGATCATTTTAACTACATTTTTTTGTAACTTAGATGAAGTTGGTACCGAATTTGAAGTCCATTGACCAAACCAGAAAATGAAGAAAAAAGTGTGTATCTTCCAAGTTAACAACTGCTGAAT
>BQNB010007981.1:8282-20613 GCA_026074375.1 Tanacetum coccineum | reverse complement strand
GTTATTTTGTTTCAAGGAAAAATGTAATACTGTAGTAATTAGAATAAAAAAGGTGCCAGCTTTCAGGGTAATTTAATTGAATTGTAGCTTCTTGATGACTTTTCGATATAGCTCGATAGGGGGATTTCAAAAGCACTATCTTTTTCAATGTCAAAGATAAAGAAAATATGCTGCTAGTATTTTACTTATAAAAATAATCATAGGGTCTTTTTTTACTCGTGTGAAGGAATAATTGCATAATATATGCAGGGCATGGTATAAAAGGCTTAAAGCTTTGTATCGGTGGTAAAAATTGTAATTCATAGAGTGCTACCTATCGTTCTTCCGATGCTTAGGGTTCTAATTGGAGGTAGGTAAGTCTCTTTGTTCTTGTCGTTGATCGTGATCATAACTTATTGTTAATATTGCTATTATACTTGATATCTGTTATTCACATCTGAAATATAGAACATTGCAGTTAAAAAGAAAAGTACTTCCCTCGTTTGTTAATCTTACCGACATTTTTACTTTCGTATATAAAATGTGAATGAACAATGGTAACTTAATAGCAAACTTGATTAATCATAAAGGAGACTCGTTAACTAAGTTTATTTTGCCTACATTTTTAAACCTCGAAATGCAAAATTAGCGGTAAAAAAGTATTGTGTATAGGAAATAGAGGAAATTGCATAAATCGTCCTTAAAGTTTGGTTAATTTGCATGCTTTGTCCCAAACGTTACAAAAGTGCAAGGATCGTCCCTGTGGGGAAACCTTTGGTGCAAGTATCGTCCCATTATAGCAGGTACGAAACTTGCACCAAGAAGTTCCCCTCTAAAAGTATCCTCCCCAAAGGGACGAGCACTGAACCAAAGGTTTTCCCACAGGGACGATCCGTTGCACTGTTTGTGTACCGTTGGGACGAAACATGCAATTGGTCAAACTTTAGGGACGGTTTATGCAATTTACTATAGGAAATATGTCTTGGCCCTCGAATTTATCGATTTCCATCTTATGGTTTGCTTACTTTTGGTTTTACAACAGATGTAATTTTCTTATAACATGACCTACATCTACATGTTTATCATATTATGGCTGCTGTCCTTGCTAAACTTAATGACTTGATATTGCAATGGTGGGGACTTGTTGTCATAGGATTTGCCAATCTACAAAACCCACAAGTAAGCTGAAACATAGAATTTTGGTGTTGCTAGTTGTGTAGTTTTTATGGTGATGATAGTTCCTGCCATTAGACATTTAGATTGGATTCAAATGCAAATAGGATACTGATCTCAAAGGTTTTTAATGCATTAAGGTGCACTCATGAGTTCATTAAGCAGTTAAAACTTATCTTGTAATCATATAAGTATGCTATTGTATTCATCATATAAGTTTGCATTTTGATGGCCTATTAGGTTCAGAAATTAAAATTGGCGTTATTGTTAATATTGCTATTATACTTGATATCTGTTATTCACATCTGAAATATAGAACATTGCAGTTAAAAAGAAAAGTACTTCCCTCGTTTGTTAATCTTACCAACATTTTTACTTTCGTATATAAAATGTGAATGAACAATGGTAACTTAATAGCAAACTTGATTAATCATAAAGGAGACTCGTTAACTAAGTTTATTTTGCCTACATTTTTAAACCTCGAAATGCAAAATTAGCAGTAAAAAAGTATTGTGTATAGGAAATATGTCTTGGCCCTCGAATTTATCGCTTTCCATCTTATGGTTTGCTTACTTTTGGTTTTACAATAGACGTAATTTTTTTATAACATGACCTACATCTACATGTTTATCATATTATGGCTGCTGTCCTTGCCAAACTTAATGACTTGATAGGATTTGCTAATCTACAAAACCCACGAGTAAGCTGAAAAATAAAATTTTGGTGTTGCTAGTTGTGTAGTTTTAATGGTGATGATAGTTCCTGCCATTAAACGTTTAGATTGGATTCAAATGCAAATAGGATACTGATCACAGTTAAAGGTTTTTAATACATTCAGGTGCACTCATGAGTTCATTAAGATTTTAAAACTTGTTTTGTAACCATATAAGTATGCTATTGTAGCTTAGTCACTATATAAGTTTGCATTTTGATGGCCTATTGGGTTTAGAAATTAAGATTGGCGTGGGAACAACAAAATCACCTCCATATCCAAAAGGGCATGTTTTTCCTCGAATCCTCGCTATGTTCTTCATTTATGCTCTAAGAAACTCACCTTGAATGAAATATTTGCTATCACAAACCCCAGGATTGCATTACGGTTGAATTTCTTGCAAACATGATGCAAGTGAATGCAAATATGAATATGGGTCAGTGATTATTTCTTACAAAATTTGTTCTTAAGTTTGGTAGACGTACTGCATATGCCCGGTGCTAATATTAACCCATTCACCAGCTTTGTTGAATGGAGAATACAGGACTTGGGGGCTGAGGGATTCAGTCACCAGCTCTCATAATAAGTGGTAAATAAACGCATATGCATGATTGAGCACATAAGTTATACTCCCATTCAGCTCATTAAGTAAAAAACCAAACAACACCTTAAAATTGCAACAAGCTTGTCGTTTCATGTCACGTGCATTCAAGCCCTTACATAATACAATATGTTTCCTTTCTTGTGATCTACCGGCTTAGTTCAAATACTTTTCATAATTGCTGCAGATTAATACTTAACTAAATTTCTGTTTGTTAGCTTACTAAACTAATTTATTTTTCTCTTCCAGATTACTGCTAAACCGCAAAACTAACTTTTTCCATTCTGGTCGGTGTCTTCAAACATCATATTCCGCTGTTCCAAACTATATACAAACTCCATCTGATTACAGCCGAACCAATGCCAGAGAACTTGATATCGAACTTCTATTTCACTCATGCACAAAATCCCACCTCGCCAAATGCCTTCACGCATTACTTATTGTTTACGGGAAGGTCCAAAGTCTATTCATTTCCACAAGACTCGTTAACCTTTACGCCAATCTTGGTAACATCACTCTATGTCAACAAACTTTTGATCAAATTCAAACCAAAGATGTTTACACTTGGAATTCCATGATATCCGCATACGTACGCAACAACATTCCTAGTGATGCTATAAATTGTTTATACAAAATGTTGACGTACGACGTTAACCCTGATTTTTATACCTTCCCACCTGTTTTGAAAGCATGTCGGAATATAAAGGACGGGACTAGAATTCATTGTTGGATACTGAAATCAGGGTTGGAATGGGATGTCTTTGTGGCGGCTTCTTTAGTCCATATGTATTGTCGGTTCGATTTATTTGATTCTGCTTACCAAATATTTAGTAATATGCCGGCTCGTGATATGGGTTGTTGGAATGCGATAATTTCGGGGTTTTGTCAAAACGGGAAAGTAGAAAAGGCAGTAAACATTTTAGATGAGATGAAATTTGAAGGGATTAAAATGGATTCCATTACTGTTTCGACTGTGCTTCCTGTTTATGCACAGATGGATGATATGCTGCAAGGAAGACTGCTTCATTTATATGTTATAAAGCATGGGTTAGACTCTGATTTATTCGTCAGTAATGCTTTTGTTAACTTTTATGCTAAATTTGGTGAAGTTGAGCAGGCACAGAAAATCTTTGATAATTTGGTGAAGAAAGATTTGGTATCATGGAATTCAATTATTGCAGCTTATGAGCAGAATCATTTTCCCGATTGTGCAGTTGACTTTTTTCGTCAAATGCAAATGAAAGGCTTTAAGCCTGATTTATTGACACTTGTAAGTATTGCTTCGAGTATAGCGCAGTCTCGGGATTTTAGCAGTAGTAAATGTGTTCATGGCTTTATTTTAAGAAGATGTTGGTTTGACAAGGATGTCATAATTGGGAACACGGTGGTTGACATGTATGCAAAATTGGGGGATGTGGACTCTGCACGTAGACTATTTGAAATACTTTCTTTAAAAGATGTGGTTTCGTGGAACACGATGATTACAGGGTACGGACAAAATGGTCTCGCAAGTGAGGCCATTGAGGTGTACCGTATGATGGTCGAGATCGCATCTGTAACACCAAACCAAGGAACGTGGGCGAGTATCATACCGGCTTATGCTCACATTGGAGCGCTAAAAGAAGGAGCAACGACCCACGGGAAGGTCTTAAAAAATGGCTTACTTTTAGATGTCTTCATTGGAACATGCCTGGTTGATCTTTATGGAAAATGTGGACAAGTGGAAGATGCAATGTTGTTATTCTACGAAGTACCGAGAACGAGTTCAGTTCCCTGGAATGCCGTTATATCCTGTCTTGGGATACACGGACACGGAGAGAAGTCTTTACAACTGTTTAGGAACATGCTTGATGAAGGGGTCCAGCCCGACACTATAACTTTCATTTCGTTATTGTCAGCATGTAGTCATTCAGGTTTAGTTGAGCAGGGTGAGTGGTGTTTTAATGTAATGCGAAAAGAATACGGGATCAAACCAGGCTTAAAGCATTACGGGTGTTTGGTAGATTTACTTGGTCGTGCTGGAAAATTAGAAAAAGCGTATAATTTTATTGTAAATATGCCTATAAAGCCCGATGCATCGGTGTGGGGTGCACTTCTCGGTGCTTGTAGGATATATGGAAATACTGATTTGGGTAAAGTGGCTTCAGATAAATTATTAGAAGTTGATCCAAATAATGTCGGGTATTATGTTTTAATATCAAATATATACGCAACTGCTGGTAAATGGGAAGGTGTGGATAATGTGAGATCATTGGCTGATAGTAAGGGATTAAAGAAGAATCCCGGTTGGAGCTATATCGAATTAAATAATAAAATGGAGGTATTTTACACCGGGAATTATTCACATCCACAATGTGACGAAATATATGAAAAGCTGGATGAATTGTTGGGGAAAATGAAGATTTTGGGTTATGTTCCGGATTATAGTTTTGTGTTGCAGGACGTCGAGGAGGATGAAAAACAGCATATTCTTACAAGTCATAATGAGAGATTGGCGATTGCGTATGGAATCTTAAATACTCCTCCTAAGACTACTATTAGAGTATTTAAGAACTTGCGGGTATGTGGGGATTGTCATACTGCTACTAAGTATATATCTAAGATTACAGAAAGGGAGATTATCGTTAGGGATTCTAATCGGTTTCATACTTTTAAGGATGGTATTTGTTCTTGTGGTGATTATTGGTGATCTGCTGCCTGTCTGCTTGTAGTAATATTTATTTGTGCTACAGCAGTACAGCGATTATATTTTCACGATAAAGGGAGGTAAAGCTTGTTGTGAAAAGCACACTTGCAATATAAAGTGCTCAATGAACACATATAGTAGGACATACAATTGCGAGTCTTGTAACTTGAAGCCTGCACGTTTAATAGCAGGTTGGTTATCACATTCTAGGCGGGTTAAGTTTAGATTACGGTGACAGTTATGAAGAACTTGTGTTACTGTAATAGTTTCTTAAGTACATCTAGAATTCATTCGGGGCTCGTGAGGTGAGTCATCAGCTTTTCATCGATATTCGTATGTTTATCTCTTAGGAGCCAGACGTGATCAAAGTTTTCTCTTGGTAAAAGCTATGCAACTAGTTCTTACTGACGGGTTTGTCTTTCTTTCTCCAGCTGAAGCTAAACGAATATCGACCTTAGATAGGGTACCTCCTTGTTTCTCAGCCTTGAATGATGTATCTATCTTTTCCGGTTGAATGTAATTTTTTCAGGGTAAATTTGATTAAACAATTTTTACTTGATTGTATTTGGACACTTGGTTAGAGTTATAATAACATCCTTGATCATCTCTTCCTGTATGCGCCACTTATAATAGAACAAGCATTCTGAGTACATTATTGATCATCAAAAGGTAACATAAGTTCAGTTTGACAATCTGGTTTTCCTAAAACAGTTGTTTGGTGAGTTGACACTTGAATTATGTTGTTTTTATGCATTTAATAAGAGGTTTTACTGATGACTTTTGCTTGTTTAACCAGATATTGTTTACTTCACTGTTTACTCTTGTTCATGGGATTTTTGCGAGCTTCAAGCATAGACAAATAACATAAGTTTGCTGTGATTTTATTAATTCTCATAAAAATTAATCTTCTATCGGCTGCTATCAAAACATTATTTTAGTTATTTGCTTGTTATCCCGGTCACAATCAAGTTCTTTCATATGAAAACTGATCAAGAAGATAATATCAACATTAGCAAAAGTTGTAACTACAGTGGTTTATCCTCTCAGCCGACAGGATTGTACTATTGCGTCAACGATCTCACCAGAAATGTACCGACAGTTGACGAATTTGTCATAGGGATTGTGGTGGCAGGTGCGTAACAAGAACAATATAATGATCGTGGAGCTTATCTGAATAGGGATTGTCAAGTGATCTGCGACATGTGCAGAGCTCAAATTGAAAGCATCGAGCATGGGTTGGAGTGGAAAGCATCGACCCGAGTGTGTTTTCTCAATATGTAAAAATAAAAATGTTACCCGATGTTTTCAGTGTTATTATCTCATGGATATTGACTTTTATATGTTCTTAGTACGTATATGTTGGTATAAACACATTAGTAAAATGATTACTGGAGCAGAATATTATATACGTATGGTTTTTGTGGTGACAATATTATTTAGATGAAGATAATTTAATGGCACTGATGAGATTATAGAGATTCTAGCTTTGTACTGCAGTATATTGAGGAGGCTGAAAAACAGCAAATTCGCACGAATTATATTCAGAGAGTGGAGAGCACATATCATTTAGTGATATATAAACGAAACCAATAATAATGCCATCCTTTACTCAAATTTACCTCAATTAACCAATCATATATCAGAGCTTAAGTAACTATGTTTCTAGATATATCTAAACTCCATCCGGTTACATCCGAACCGATGTCAGATAGCTCCATATCGACCTTCTATTTTACTCACATACAAAATACACCTCGTGAAAAGTTTCCAGTGATCGTTAATCTTCCTCCACCTTTGCTTATTCAAGATAGGAAGGATGCGGTGCTTCGGAAATCTAATGATGGTAAGGCTGGATCTTTTTCTGCTAAAAAGGTGTGGAGTGATATTGTTGTAAGCGTTCTGTAAAATGGTATAAAATACCTTGGTATAGTCAAAATATACCTAGGCTAGGCATCAATCAAAAGTTGAAGACTTGAGACAAAATCGCTAAGTGGATGCATGTTTCTGATCGCAAGAGCTCCTTATGTAATCTGGTGCAAGATGATCGCAAGAGTTCCTAATATATAGCATGATATAATTTCTTTTATCTCTACTAGGCCTATTACTATTAGGTCTATTTGGAGCATTATTAAGAGATTGATTATAGTTGCTACGGTGTATTACATTTGACAAGAAAGAAACTTTGAGGGTAAATCTTGATCTGCGGAGGCTGTATGTAAGATGATTCAGGATATTGTTAGACTATGCCTTATGCGTTTGAAAATATAGTAATTTTATGCTGGTGTAAAGTTTCTGGTTTGATTCTTCACATTGCTGTTATCGATGGTATTTCTGCCAGTTATTTAATTACTCCGTAGTAGTATTCACCTGAAGAATCTTAAAGGCATTGGTTAGAGTCTTAGAGAGATTCTGAAGATATTATGATTGGTTGCAGTGTAAGAATGGTGAAACTTTGCGTGTGTCATTCCATTAATCACAGATTCCAATTTATAGGGGTACAAGGATAAATAGATAGACATTAATCAATGGATAAATAGATAGACACAAATCAATGACTAGATGATTACTAATTGATTGACTAATCAATATGACAACTAGTTATTGATTGGATAATGTTAATCTTAATAGAAAGCCAACCAAAAAAACCATAACATATCTACAGGTGTCTTAAATCCAATCGCTGATGATGGTGACCTATTCACTAGATATGTAGACTGGGTTGGGATCACTTTCTGCACAAAAAAATCCTTAGACAGACCAGACGGATCGAAAAACAACGTACCTTAGCAAAGAGTGTCACGTTTGTATAATCAACCAACCATTCTGACTGATTGTATCCTGCAAACCACCAAAGTTTGAGCGAATACATCTCATACATTGTTGTGTGACCTCTGATACAAGAATCAAGACATTCCGTCTTGATCTTTACACCCAGTCTGATATTCCTTTTTCCTGCTATTTACCAAGTAGTCCGTGTTTGTCTTTTCTTCAGGTTGCTTGTCCTCTAACCGTCTTTGAGCCACTGCAGTATCATCGTTACTAACCTGAAAAACCTCAGCTTCACGATCCCCTTGAGCTCCCTGCAGTTTCACCTCAAACCAAACACGTTTTTCATCATGTACTCCATGGACTCTTGTTTCAACACCAGGACTAAGTTGTTTGAACCCAACTTGTTTTGAACCTCCATGCTTTTGTACAATATTCCCATCGAGCTTTTTGATGTTTAACCTAGTATTCATACTAGCCATTCTTTTAACCCTTTGCTAACCGTTTAACCTTTTATGAATTTCCCTACACAAAACACGATCTAGCAAAGTAACCCGTTTGTAAAAAAAAAAACCTTGCTTTATCGATATAACCCTAAGATTCCACAAACGTCATCAGTAACATTTCTTCATTGTTCTACATATAGTTTGATCTCGAAGCATAATCTTTGCTTGGACATTCATACAGGAAACGCCCAAGCTTGTTACAACGATAACATTCAATAGTAGATTTGTCAAAAATACGTCTGCCTAGGCCTCTACCTCGTCCTCTTGTTCCACTTCAACCTTGACCTCTTCCTCCAAACGCCTCTACATTCGGAGGCTTCATTCGTTGCTCATGTACCAAAAGTGTACTTTGTAACTTGTCAATGGTGATGACATTGAAATCTTTTGACTCTTCAATGGAACATACGATATGATTAAACCGGGGCATCATGGATCGAAGGATCTTCTCGATGACATCAACGTCTTCTATTTTTGCCTTGTTGACTCTTAACTTGTTCACTACAGTGAGAGTGTGGGAAAAATACTCATTAACAAATTCACCATCATGCATGCTCAACATCTCGTACTCTTATTTGAAGAGTTTGATGTTGAGCTCTTTGTATACGGGCCCTCCCGTGGTACTTCGTCTTTAAAGAATCCTATACATCTTTATGTAAGAATGGTGAAACTTTGTGTGTGTTATTTCATTAATCATAGATTACAATTTATAGGGGTACAATGATAAATGGATAGACATTAATCAATAGATAAATGGATAGACATAAATCAATGACTAGATGATTACTAATTGATTGACTAATCAATATGACAACTAATTATTGATTGGATAATGTTAATCTGCAATGCTAACACTCTCCCGCAGTTTGAACGGAAGGCTTCTCGACGGACAAATTAGAACATAAGTTGAAAGCCTCTTCTTTTTCTATCATCTTCTTCGTTGTTTGTTTGAGCGGAAACATAATTGTGTTTAGTGGCATAGTGGTTTATTGCTTGCGGCTTCCTCCTTTGCGTGACGTTTATTTTTACGTCATGGCTTTTTGCCTTTAGGTAGGAGCGACAATTTATCAACCAACTATTTTCGAAAACTACAAATTATCTCCGCTACATAAGTTGAAAAGCGCTACTTCTTTTAGCATCTTCTTTGTTGTTTGTTGAGACGGAAGAATAATTGTATTCGCCGGCATAGTTGTTTTGCTGCTTGCGGCATCCTCCTTTGCGTGGCTTGCATTGCCTTTAGGTAGGAGCGCAAATTTTTGACCAACTATTTTTGAAAAATATCAATGATCTCCGATTATAAAACAAAGAATAAAAGATAAGTTTTGTTGATTGATGGCTTGCAATTTCAACTAGATGGTTTGGTGAGAGTTGACGATGGTGATGGTTGGGAGAGGGTTGATCAGATTAATTTCAACATGGCGGTCCTCATTTTTCTAGAGAGAGCCCAAGCATACGAGACACTTGATTTATTGAATATGAAAACTAATAAGAGAATAGGAAAAGGTACGATTGGGATCCCTCCGAATCATCGGCAAGTTGCCGATGACCGGAGGACAGCTATTTTGTGATAAAGGGTTACTGTTTTTGAGGATCTACAATGGCGTCTGATACCATGTAAGAATGGTGAAACTTTGTGTGTGTTATTCCATTAATCATAGATTACAATTTATAGGGGTACAAGGATAAATGGATAGACACTAATCAATGGATAAATGGATAGACACAAATCAATGACTAGATGATTACTAATTGATTGACTAATCAATATGACAACTAATTATTGATTGGATAATGTTAATCTGCCATGCTAACACTCCCCAGCAGTTTGAACGGGAGGCTTTTCGACGGATAAACTGGAACATAAGTTGAAAGCCTCTTCTTCTTCTATCATCTTCTTAGTTGTTTGTTTGAGCGAAAACATAATTGTGTTTAGTGGCATAGTGGTTTATTTCTTGCGGCTTCCTCCTTTGCATGACGTTTATTTTTACATCATGGCTTTTTTTGCCTTTAGGTAGAAGCGACAATTGATCAACCAATTATTTTTGAAAACTACAATTATCTCCGCTATCATCTTCTTTGTTGTTTGTTGAGACGGAAAACTAATTACATTCGCCGGCATAGTTGTTTTGCTGCTTGCGATATCCTCCTTTGCGTGGCTTGCTTTGCCTTTAGGTAGGAGCGCAAATTTTTGACCAACTATTTTTAAAAAATGACAATGATCTCAGATTTTAAAACAAAAAGTAAAAGATAAGTTTTGTTGATTGATGACTTGCGATTTCAAGTAGTGCCGTTCCGGGGAGATATCAACATTTTCAAGGGGGTCAAGCATACGAGTTACTTGATTTATTTGTATTGCAGCTAATAAGATAATAGGAAAATGTACGTTTGGGATCCCTCTGAATCATCGGCGATTTGCCGATGACCGGAGGACAAATATTTTGTGATGAAGGTTAAGGTTTTTGGTGTTTTAAGGATCTTTCTAGCCTGATACCATGTAAGAATGGTGAAACTTTGTGTGTGTCATTCCATTAATCACAGATTATAATTTATAAGGGTACAAGGATAAATAGATAGACACTAATCAATGGATAAATAGATAGACACAAATCAATGACTAGATGATTACTAATTGATTGACTAATCAATATGACAACTAGTTATTGATTGGATAATGTTAATCTACCATGCTAACAGCAATTGGGTTAAAAAAAACACTTGCGTGATGAATCTAGATATGCTTGATGAAAATTATCAAAAATATATAAAAGCAAAGATATTATCCATGGACGCAAACATATAGCACAAAAGCACCAGTGGTCTAGTGGTAGAATAGTACCCTACCACGGTACAAACCCGGATTCGATTCCCGACTGGTGCACCTCCAAGTACTTGAAATAAAGTATATTGCTTGAATTGTTCATATCATAGCTTTATTTCAGTTCTTTGGATTTTTTTTGCTTGGCTTATTAGTTGTGTACATAAAGTTCTTTGTTTGGCTTGTCATTCACAGCTTGTTTTTGAGACTATATGCCAATCGAAACACAATTAAGGAGAATGAGGCATGATAATTTAATGGCAAATTGGCAATAATGAGAATTTAGAGATTATACTACTACAGGATGTTGAGGAGGCTGAAAAACAGCAAATTCACACCAGTTATAGTTAGAGAGTGGCGAGTACATATCTTTTAGTAATATTTTACTCATAGTACAAAACTGCACCTCGCTAAATGCCTTCACGCACTACTTATTGTTAACGGGAATGTCCAAAGTCTATTCATTTCCACAAGGCTCGTTAACATTGACGTCAACTCGGTAACATCGTGATTAGTTTATGCCAACAAACTTTTGATCAATCCAAACAAAAGACGTTTACACGACTTGGAATTCCATGATATCCACATATGTACGCAACAACATTGCTAGGGATACCATAAAGAGTTTCCACAACATATTGAAGCGCAAAGTTAACCCTGATTTTTAGACTTTTCCACCTGTTTTAAAAGCGTGTCTGAAGATTGCTTCATTTGTATGTTATAAAACATGGGTCAAACTCTGATTTATTAGTCGGTACTGCATTTGTCAACTTCGATTATTCCAGCTTATGAGCAGAATCATAATTGTGATTGTGCAGTTGACTTTTTTTAGTTAAATGCAAAGGAATAGCTCAGGGATTAAGAAGATACTGGTTGGAAAAAGATGATATAATCTGGAACACGATGGTTGACATGTATGCAAAATTGGGCGATGTGGACTCTGCACGTAAATTATTTGATGTTCTTTCATTAGAAGATGTGGTTTCATGTGATTTGTGAAAACCGTAGAGGGGGTGAATACGTTTCCATTATAAAAACTTTAAGATCAAGGATTAAATCACTCTTCTACCGGCGGTCCCATATATATATGGGGGCC